>PVKM010036599.1:0-14740 GCA_004027735.1 Carollia perspicillata | reverse complement strand
TTAAAATGAAGGAGCGAATTCTAGAAGCAGCAAGAAATAAGGGGACGGTTACCTACAAAGGAATTCCCATCAGACTGTCAGCTGATTTCTCAAAAGAGACCTTACAGGCAAGAAGGGGCTGGAAAGAAGTATTCCAAGTCATGAAACACAAGGACCTACATCCAAGACTGCTCTATCCAGCAAAACTTTCATTCAGAATAGATGGGCAAATAAAGTGCTTCTTAGATAAGACCAAGTTCAAGGAGTTCATCATCACCAAGCCCTTACTATATGAAATGTTAAAGGGACTTACCTAAGAAAAAGAAGATAAAAATATGAACAGTAAAAGGACAGCAAATTTACAGTCATTAACATCCACACCTAAAACAAAAGCAGACTAAGCGATCACCTAAAACAGGAGCAGAGCCACAGAAATGGAAATCACAGGGAAGGTTAGCAACAGGGGAGTGGGAGGAGAGGGAGGGGAGAAGGTACAGAGAATAAGTAGCATAGACGGTGGGGAGAAAATAGACAGGGAGAGGGCAAGAGTAGTGTGGGAAATGTAGAAGGTAACGAACTTATGATACATGGACATGAACTAAAGAGGGGGAGTGTGGGTAGGAGGGGGTTTGCAGGGTGGAGGGGAATGAAGGGGGAAATGGGAGAACTGTAATGGCATAATCAATAAAATAAAATAAAAATTTTAAAAAAATACAAAAAAAAATCTCTCAACATGGCATACCTGTCAGCCACACGGTACATCCTCGGAATCCACCCCTTGTTCCAACCACCTGCCCTCTCTTATTCCTGCTCACATGGTGGGCCTGATAGATGACATTGGTGGATTTCTGCTGGGTCTCCTACAAAAAACACAAGATTGAGTACAATAGTTAATAAGGTAATAAACATCATATGTATAATTGGCATATAGAGTAACATTAATTCTACTAGAATACCCACCATGACTCTTTGAAAGCATAATTTGAATGAGACTGTTATTGATACACTGTAAAAGCTCTGGTTCCATGACATTTTAAAATGTGCAGCTTTTGGTGAAATTTTTTTTGGGTGACGTGTGATCCATGGAGGGTGGGGTACAGGGAACCCATAATGGTGGTTAAAGAAAAAGGTTGGGAGCTACCCACATATGTTTCTGGTGTGGTAACTGAATTTTCGTATCACAGAAGTAATCCAAGCTGCCGAACTATACAAATCTACGGAGCCCTTTAAACACCACACACGTTCACCCATCAGAGATGAGAAAGCACCAATATTCTCTGAGCAAGCCCCAGAGAGTCTTAGGAAACTCTGGGCTACGTAACGGCAACTTTTACATTCGGGAGCAAATGAAATCACCTCTTCACGCCACCTCATTTGGGAAAATAAACAAGCAAACGAACAAAGGGGGATACAAGTAGGACTATTTGGAGGCTATGTGAATAAAGGGTGTGAATGTGCTCTGTAAATGGCAAAGTTCTCTACAAATGTGGATGCTGACAATGATTATTGAGTGTATACCCCCAACAAGAAAGGCCGGAGCCAGCTGGATCAGGACCAGGAAGATCATTTGCAGACCACAGGGGAAGAAGCCTCCCCATTGGCCCTAGGTGCTGAGAAAGGCAGTGCACCCCAGTGGGGACGGACCTCCTGGTGAGGCAGAGTGCCCTGTGCCCTGCGAAGGAGCCAGGCAGGTCCAGAATGGGCAGCGTCAGAGGGAGCCAATAGGAAGACGTTGAAAGCTGGGATCAGCTGGATCGTCTAAAACCTTCCAAAGCTAGATGCTCTCTGATCATCTGTGAAGCAAGCTGGGTGAGATCCTAAAACTAGGATAGGAAGAGGTGGGATATAGTCCCAGAATGCAGCAAGTCAGCAGTGGTGGCTCTCACTTATGGGTTCATAAATGGGGCAAAAGAGGCTATTTCTTGAGATATCCTAGCGCTATTTCCCCTGGTGAACAAATCCCCTGAAGGTATCTCAGTCTTTTGTGTCAAGTGTACTTTATAGCTCAAGGGAAGCACTCCTTTCTTTTCTCTATTTCCTTGTTAATCACTGCCACTCGATTCAAGAACTTTGAATCTGGATAACAGGCACAAAAGTCAGCTCATCAGCTCATTCACTCACTGCTTCAGGGGATGTTTTTGTAAGTGATCTCTAACAAGAAAATAATTCTGAGATGTCCTAAATTAAATGCAGGCCAGAGGATGGGAGTTAATCAGGTAAGAGCCACAGGCCAAAATCAACAAAAAACTGCTTACATTCCTGAATACGTGTTGAAATTTTGAATCGACTTCCAGGCTGCTTTCTTTAAAAAAAAAAAAAAAGTCAACCACCAGATGCCACCACATCCTGCTTATGTATGAACTCTCCAGACTGTTGCCACAGCCTGTCAGAAGTAGGAGCTATTTCTTCCTTAGGGACTATACACGTATCCTAGGACTGCCCCTACCTCACCTTTACCTGCCATCCCACAGCCAATTTAAATTCTTTCAAAACAACTTACAACGTTCCTCCCCAAACCCACTGTACAAAAGAGCCCACCTGCTCTGGGACCAAGGACATGTTCATACTCTCCATCCAGCCCTGCTACTGGTGCTTTAGACCGCACATCCCAGGACCTGGTCCTTTTTCTGGCTAGCAGATGCTCAATAAACCCTTTCTTTCTGAAAAGCATTCCAGTTGTTTAACAGCTAGTACTATGTGCCTGGGGCGGGGGGCCATCGTAGGCACTGGGAATACAATACAACTAAACAAAGCAGAATCCCTGGTGGCATTTTCCGGGCAAATACAGCCAAAAAAATCAAGTAACTGGAGCCCCACTCCTCGGAGGAGGTGGAGGATCTCATACATATATCTGTACACTATATGAAGACATACAAGTACAAGAACACCTGCAACTCAATAGTAAAAAGACAATTCAATCTTTTAAAATGAGCAAAGGTTTCAACAATCACTTGACAAAGGAAGATACCCAAAGGGTAAGAAGCACTCAATGTTCTTTTTTTTAAAAAAAGGATTTTATTTATTTATCTTTACAGGGCAAGGGAAGGAGAGAGGGAGAGAAACATCAATGTATGGTTGCCTCTCATGCGTCCCCCTCTGGGAACTGGCCTGCAACCCAGGCATGTGCCCTGACTGGGAATCGAACCGCAATCGTTTGATTCGCAGGCCCACGCTCAATCCACTGAGCTACACCGGCCAGGGTGCACTCAATGTTCTTTCTTAGTCACGAGAAAAATGCAAATTAAGACCATACGAGATGTGACGGATAACGTCCAATGGCATTAAATGTTCTCACATGTTGGTAGTGGAGGTGTAAAATGGTCCAACCATCTTGGAAAAAAACCTGGCAGTTTCTTATAAAACTAAAGATTTACTAGCCCTATGACTCAGCAATTGCATTCATAGATGTTTACTCAAGAGAAGTGAAACATATCACAAAAAGACTTGTACAAAAATATTCTTAGCAACTGTATTTGGGCAAAAACTGAAAATAACCAAGTGTCCATCAATAAGAAAATAGATAACAACAAAAAAGTAAAACCTACACCAAAAACACCTTACAAAACCCAAAACTGTAGAATCCTTATATACTGGAATGTACTCAGCAATATAAAGGAATGGACTCCTGATACATGCAACATGACTAACAAATAAAAACATTTTGCTGAGTCAAAGAAGCCTTACATAAAAAAAAACCCTACATATGATTCCATTTATGTGAAGTCCCCGAATAGGGAAAACTAATTTACTAAGCCTGAACAGCAGTTGCCTTGGAGTGACAACGCTGGGCTTAAAGGACACGGTGTCGGCACTCCTGCCGGGACTCACTGAAGGTACGCTTCAGAGGAACACTTCCCTGTATGTAAATTTTACCACAGGCCAAAAAGAAAAGAGCCGCTAACGAAAGTAAGCAAACCAGAAAACAGATAAGATTCAGATGGTGGGACTATACTGGGTGCTACTGTTGCTTTTATGGAGAAGGGTTGTGGCCCCAGCCACAGCATATTTGCTTAAGGGGCTGCTGCCCACCTGTGCACATGGATGTGTTTCAGAGCTTAACTGTTCTCTGCTTTGGGTGTTTCTTCTCCCTAGAGGGAGAGATCTAGAATAAATTCCAGGCTTTGTTAGTCTTCTGTGGAAACTTTGTTATGATCTTATTAATCACCTCCCCAACAAGTGCTTGGTTTTCAAAAACAGCTCAGAAACGACCAGAAGGAATTACTCTCAAAGTATTTAACAGTACCCCTGACCGATATGGCTCAGTGGGCTGGGCATCGTCCCCCAGAAGCGAGAGGTCACCAGTTCGATTTCAGGTCAGGGCCCATGCCTAGGCTGGGGGTTCGGTCCCTGGTCAGGGACATGTGCAAAAGGCAAATGACTGATGGCTCTCTCTCTCTTTCTCCCTCCCTTACTCTCTCTCTAGTAAACAAACAAACAAACAAACAAACAGTTTTAAAAAGTACTCAGCAGTTAATCTCTGAACTTTTGGGTCTTATTAGCTGAATCTTAATTAAGGAGGTTTGTGTAGATTTTCTGTCACTCCTGCAATGTGTAAACAACTAAAGAAATTTTTTCAGATGGCCAAGTACTGGGATTTTTGGTTTAGGAAGGTATTTTGCTTCTTATGTCAAATTTACCCTTGACTTACTTCAAAAGGCAAACATATAAAATAGAAGCAGATGTTCTGAATGATATTTGAACTGCCAAGGGACCAGGTAGCTAAAAACTTCTCCTTGCTGAGCCCTCTACTCCCTTTGAAAGAGCATGCAGTCTCCTAAGGTTTGAAAGGAAAGTGGAAATGGGATGCTCTCCACGAAAAACAACACATGTTAAAGAAAAAAACCCTTGCCTCTCTGTGTGTCGAAACAGAGCACACAGACATTTCCGGGCACCTTGTCTGAAACTGTCACTTAGCAGGAAGTGGCCCATAAACCACGAAGTTGGTGCTGTACTCGCATTCCGAGTCCCTAAGGACAATTTTGCAAATCCCTACCTTTTTCCAGTTTACTGGCTCAGTAAAACACCCTTCAGCACATGCAGGAGCAGGATGAGCATGGGTCTTGCAGTCAAGCAAACCTGAGTTTAAAACTGCTTTGCAGCCTGCTTGCTCTGGGACCCTGGGCAAATCATTAAACTGCAAAAGCTCTGTTTCCTGCTCTGTGAAATGGAGCTGTGGATGAAAAAGGGACTGCATACTAAACCAGACAACTCAGGGGAGGCCTGTATGGTGGTCTTACAAACTCAGAGACTTACAGTAACCACATAGGATGATGTGAACTTAAAAATTCCCAGCTAAGAGTGAGACTTGGCAGGTGGTCACATTCTAGGCATGTATCATCCTTGACAAAGGTCAATCTTCCAAATTGGGGTTTCTTTGGATAAATTCCAGGAAGTGGAATTGCTGGGTCAGAAGGCAGACCCATTTTTAATTCTTTGAGGTATCTCCCTACTGCTTTCCATAGTGGCTGCACCATTTGCATTCCCACAAACAGTGCCCAAAGGTTCCCCTTTCTCCACATCCTCACCAGCACTGGTTCTTTGTTTGTTTATTTATTTAAAGTATATTTTATTGATTATGCTATTACAGTTGTCTCAATCTTCTCCTTTTGTCCCCCTTCACTGGATTCCTCCTTTCCCTCCTGCAATCCCCCCTTCAGTTCATGTCCTTGGGTCATGCATATAAGTTCTTTGGTTTCTCCATTGCCCATACTGTTCTTAACATCCCTGTCTATTTTGTGCCTAACCAATTATGCTTCTAAATCCTTATACCTTTTTCCCCATTCTCCTCTTTCCCCCTCCCAGCTGATAACTTTCCAAATGATCTCCATATCTATGATTCTGTTCCTGTTCTGGTTGTTTGCTTAGTTTGTTTTTTAGATTCAGTTGTTGATAGTTCTGATATCACATGGTGATTTTAATTTGCATTTCCTAGATGAATAGTGATGTTGAGCATCTTTTCATATGTCTATTGGCCATCTGTATGTCCTGTTTGGAGAAGTATCTATTTGGGTCCTTTGCCTATTTTTAATTAGATTGTTTGTTTTTGGTGTTGGTTTTATAAGTTCTTTATAAATTTTGCATATTAACCCTTTATCAGATGTATTGGTGAATATGCTCCCCATTCAGTTGGCTGTCTTTTTATTTCACTGGTTTCCTTTGCTGTTCAAAAACTAAGAACATAAGCAATAAACACCCCTATGTTATGTGCAGCATTTTTTATGATTGCCAAGATTTGGAAGCAGCCCAAGTGTCCATCAGTAGATGAGTGGATAAAACAACCATGGGACATTGACACAATGGAATACTACTTGGCCATAAAAAAGAAGATAATTTTACCCTTTGCAACAGCATGGATGGACCTGGAGAACACTATGTTAAGTAAAATAAGCCATTCAGAGAAAGACAAATACCATATGATTTCACTCGTTTGTGGAATCTAATGAACCAACTAAACTAACAAGCAAAATAGAGACAGGCTCATAGATAGAAAGCAGGATGACAGCTCTGTGGGGCTGGGAGTTAGGGGGTGGAGGGATGGAGCAAAAAGGAAAATGGACACTGACAACAATGTGGCAATTGACGAGGGGAGGAGTGCATAAGGGGGATAAATGAAAAAACACAATACAATTTTTTTAGCCCTGGCTGGTATGGCTCAGTGGTTGAGTGCTGGCCTGCAAAACAAAGGGTCACTGGTTCGATTCCCAGTCAGGGCACATGCGTGGGTTGTGAGCCAGGTGCCCGGTGAAGGGCACATGAGAGGCAACCACACATTGATGTTTCTCTCCATTGCTTTCTCCCATGCTTCACCTCACCAAAAAATACATAAAATATTTTAAAAAATTTTTTAAAGGTCAATCTTTTTTAAAATTTTAATTAAAAAATTTTTAATTATTGTTCAAGTATAGTTTTCTGCCTTTTCCCCATCCCAGCCCATCCCCGCAAGACCTCCCCACCTCCCTCCCATTTCCACCCCTCCTTGTTATTGTCCGTGTGTCCTTTATACTTGTTCCTGCAAACCCTTCACCCTTTTCCCCTGAAATTCCCTCCCCTGCCCCTCTGGTCACTGTCAGCCTGTTCTCTATTTCAGTGTCTTTGGTTATATTTTGCTTGTTTGTTTGTTTTGATGATTAGGTTCCTGTTAAAGGTGAGATCATATGGTATTTGTTTTTCACCACCTGGCTTATTTCACTTAGCATAATGCTCTCCAGTTCCATCCGTGCTGTCGCAAAGGGTAGGAGCTCGAAAAAGGTCAATCCTTACCTTAAGTAAGCCATATCTTTGGAATGTCAGAGTAATTCATTTTTTTTCAGACTGCTCAGGATACACCCAGTGCATCAAAGCAACCTCTCATTACTATCTCATTTCCTGAATGCCACCTCTCTGTGCTATAAATGTTCATTGTTAACTATCCAATACCCACCAATGTAAAAGAAATATTTGTCTCTCCATTTTACTCTTTACCCAACCTCAGAGGTTTCCCTGCTTTGCTTTCTTCTGCCTCCCTAATCTATCACCAATGAATTCCATGCAACCCCCTTTAGTCTCCTCCTTCGATTTTAATATATAAAATAAGCTGCAAAACTGCCGTGCTCCACATCATTTTCTCATTCCATTGAGATTTTGCTTCCCGGCAGTTATTGTCAGTTTAGCACAAATAAACCCATAATTTGTTTACATGTTTGGACGTTTCTTATGTCAAGTGGGCTAAGAATAGTTTCCACACAGGGTTGCTGTAAGGACGAAATAAAATGATCTTCTGTATGAAGTATCAAAGAAAATGTAACACACAGTAAGAGGTTGAATCTGATCAGGCCCACTTGGCATTTAATCTACTCTAGAGAAATCATGATAGTTTGCGCTCTAAGCCACCCAGACTTCGTAGTGTTCTAGGGATTTGGGTCCACTCTGAGGCATGTCTGCAGAGGTGGGGCTCCCAATCAAATCAGACAGTGGATAGAACAGCAGTTGGTTTGGGGTGAAGAGTCACACACACACACAGTCATTCTTGCTGCTCCTGTTGTCATTATCGTTGGCACAAAGCCCAGCTGGTATGAATGCCCATCTGAGATGCACAAGTTTGAAGCCTCCGCATTCTACCACATACTTGCGGCTCTCCTGCTGTCTCAGTCATAACGCTTAGTTTTCAGTTTGAGGATGGCCTTTGCTCAAGAGCTGTTGGAGCTGGGACCTCTGCACACAGCCCAGAACTGCAATGTGTCCCTCTTCCAGGTCCGCTCTTTCCCCATTAACGATGCAGAAGGGGCAGTGCTGGGGAGGGAACTTCTGGATCTCAGGATGGGGTAGGCTGGGTCAGGGCAGACACCCTCAGCCTTGATGGGGAAAAAACTTCATATGGGGCGTCCCTGGAGCCAAATTCAAGCACGTGTCACAGGGAGTAGTAGTATTATGAAAGGGAGGACACTGGAGGAACATGGACACTGGAAACCACGTGCCAGGTTATGGCTTTCCCAATGCTCAAACGTTTTTTAACATGTGCATAATCTAGTCAATAAAAATTGAGTAAGCTGACTTGAATTTATAATTTCCTGGCTCCTTTGGATGCAGGGACACTCTGTCTCCTTTGAACTTGGCCCTGATTGCTGCTGATAAAAAGTGTTCCAAACCTCCATGTCTTCAGTGTGCAGGTTGAAAGTTCATTTACAGATTCATTTTCAGAAAGAAGCAACTTCAGTAATTGCTCTCTCGGGCTCCTAGTAGAGGCTCCACTTTCAGATCCACTATACTGCTTATTGCTCAAAACCTGGGAGCTAAGGAGGCTGGGCATGGTGACCTGTTTACAGACCGAACACTGCTGGCTGAAGTCCCACACCTGGAAGATGGAGGACGTGCAGCCAGGCTTCCTGGCTCTTCAGTGCAGGACTGACTCCTGTCTAGGCACGACTCCTAGTTTCCAGTCCCTGCTATGTGACCTCTGTGTCACAACTTCCTCTTGTGGACTGAAGGAGATCATTAAGGCTTTTGATACTATGTAAAAATGTAAACAAAAACCCATTCTCCATTTTCATTAACATGAGTAGCTTCAAATCTTTTACAGTTATCAATCTTTATTTATTTTTCTTTCCTGTCAGAGTATTTCCTTGGGGTGTGTAACCTAAAGTGAAATAATTAAGTATTAAAAGTTATCAACTATTTAAGAGATCTCACTATGTATCACCAGTTCATTCTCCAAAGGACAAAGCCAACTTACCAGGCTACCATAATATACCTGTTTCTAAATATTCCAACTAATTTGTTATATTTATAATTTTACTGTTTTCCCCCTAGATTACTTTGTACTTACTTAATTACCAGTAAGAATATGCATTTTTCCATGTAATAAGTTACTTGCGAATTTGTGTTTGTCTCTTTTGATACTAATTAACTGCAATCTGGATAATGACCTCAGCCACTTTTTTCTTTTTTGGTTGTTTTCTTTTTACCTCATCTACTATTTAAAAATATTTTTTGGTTCTTTTTCTGTATTTTGTATAGCAAAATTTTAATCCATTATATTTGTTCACTTGCTTTTCTTTTGATATGTACCTTATTATATATCACATAATATATATATCATATTAAAGGTTCTTTTAAGAATATATAAAATATTCCTGTTGTCTTCGATGTCTCCCCATTTGATCTCAATCAATGTAGCTGGTCCAAATATGCTCCCCAAACTTTCTGTTTTGAAACAATTAAACTTTATTAACTTTGCAACACATCTGACCTTTTCATAGTGAGTCATGTGGTTATATGGATCAACTTTATTTATTTTCCATCATTATATCAAGTGACTTCAAAATATGTTATATTATAATTCATTTCCCTGTTAAAAATTTTTAATAGTTTGGATCTACTTCTAGAATTATTTTTTTAGATTTTATTTATTTATTCATTGTTTTAGAAAGAGGGGAAAGGAGAGAGAACAAGAAGGACAGAAACATGGATTTGTGAGAGAAACACTGACCGGCTGCCTCTCGCGTGCCTGCAGCTGGGGATCTGGCCTGCACATGGAAACCCACCTGCGACCCTTTGATTTGCGGGACCACCCTCAACGCACTGAGCCACACCAGTCAGGGCTAGAATTCTTATATATGGTTATGATAGTCAATATTCTGTAGTATGTTTTAAAATTCTGAAGATGAAAAGCTCTTTTATAATTTTAGTTTATTCTTAAACTCATTCTCCCATGGAAATAAAATTATTCAAGTTTTGTTGAGAACATGCAATGCCTCACTATGATCTTTCCCTGCTAGTCTTGCTAACTCTCAAAGACCCTCAACATTATAATACAGAAAAAGGAATCATTAACCAAAAATGTTCATGGTAATATTATTCAAAATAGTGAAATCAGAAAGAATCAAAATGTCCCTCAATTAAATAGATTGACGCATCCATATTATGAATATGTATGCCTATATTTATTGATGGAAAAATATATCATGAATATATCATGATGAGAAAATAGAAAATAGATTACAGAGTAAATTAATGTTAATTCCATTTTTCAGTATATGTATTTTATGTACAAATATGTGTATTTATATGTATAAGATTAAAAAGAAAAAAAGCTGAAAAATAAAGGACAGAATGCTAACAGTAATTATCTTGAGGGTTAGGTAATTGTAGGTAATTATTTTTTTTCTGCCTCTATATTCTGATTTTTCTATATCAAACTTGAAAATAAATATATACTTTTAAATATGAAGAATTTCTCAACCAGAAAATGAGGAGCCAATTGCTCTGATGCTCAAAGGGTAACAGATCTGTGAACAAAAGTGAGTCGTGAGGCACAAGACCACCAAGAGAACGACAACCAGATGGCACCAACAAATCAAAAAAATGTTAACTCTGTATCTTGAAATAAACCTTTGAAACAGCTAGTCCCTCTATAATACATAACGAAGTACAGTAAACTTTGGCAGATGACCTTTAAAGTACAGTCCATGCCACTTGATCACAGCGGTGGTTGTTTTTGGTGCTTCGTCATTTCATGCAGAGAAGAAATGCCCGTGGAGAAGCTTTGGTGGCTTTTGGAAGTAGACATCACAAATGAGAACCTCTGTCCACTCCACTATATATACATTCTGTTTAGGAAGCTGGAGCCTGAGTCAGCTGGAGGCGCCTCATAGGAATGAACCTCTTAGAGAAACATATCCTATCAACCTTAGCAAAATATGTAAACAGCTGAACAGCAGGAAGGGCATCTCACTCAACTTTGATGCAATCACTACCCACTGGACATTTGAGGTTCAACTCCAATCCTGTGGTTATTGTAGATATGGTAGTTTTAACTGAAGAAGTGTTGTTGAAGTGAAAACTTTTAAAAAAGAGTTTCTGCTGAGGAAAATAAGGTTCTAAGGTATTCTACATAAAGAGAGATCATAGATTATTTGAGAGAGCTAAATTGAATTTCACAAATACAGTTTTCATTAAAAGCTGCATATACTTCTTATCATGCCAACGCCACCTCCCTAAAAACCACCAGCTTCACGGGGACATACTTTGTATTAAACTACTTTTAAGTTAAAAGGGAAGGAACTGTATCAAGTAGCCAGTGACAAAATACCAATTGTGAGAATTGAGACAAAGGAGTTGACAAATTCCTGAAAAGAACAAATTAAATCATTTGTCAAAACAGTTATTGGACAATACAGAAATGACCCAAATCTGGAATTTATAAATTAAAAGTGTGTTCATGAAAACAGTTTTAGGATGGGTGTAAAATTTCTTTAAGACCAAAAAATGGTAACTTTCCACCAACTCCTACCACAGAAAGATTTAATGAAGAGGCTAAAATGATAAGGAAGAAAATAACTTAAGGGGAAAATATACCCAATAACTAAGTTGATTTGACTTTTGGAAGTCACTACCATGAAATAAACCACAGACCGATGTCACATGGACAAGAATTTGAATGCAGTGAATGTATTTTCTGGAAGAAAATACAAGGGGAGGGCATAGTTAAGGCATCCTTAAAAAATTCCACACGGTTTTGCTTATTAAAGTATTTACAATATTTACTTTTTTTGAAGAGTCTTAAAAGCACAAGAACTGTTGGGAAACCTGGGATGGCGCGTTCAGATAGCGCGCATGCATCATCTGATGTTTGCCAAGGGAAGGGAAGAAGCCCCTCCTCCAGGCCTCGTCCGTGGTGTTGCAGGTCCTCTGGATTCCACGCCCGTGGAGCAGGATGGTGGGAGATTTCCACATACCACTCAGAACTGTGTGCAATTTTAAAGTGCATGAATTATTTATTTCTAAAATTTTTCATTTAGCATTTTCAGACTGCGGTCATTGAAACCACGCAATGTAAAGCCGCAGATAAAAGGAGGGACGATCGAAATAGTTCTGTGCTTTCCGGCCTTGCTTCTGTGTATGTACCCCAGGATCTGCCAAGTTTTTCTTGGACTGCGGCCTCTGGGTGAGTGAACTCACTCGAAAGCCCACCGGGCTGTTCCTCTGGCTCTAGTCTCCACCACACTGTTGGTGACACACCCAGACCCCAGCCTCTCCCAAAGCTTCCAAAGCATAGGCACACTGCTGCTCCTGGGCCCCTTGCTGGTCAGGGGTCCATGTGGGGCCCAGCTGGGACTGCATCACCCAGGAGTCAGAGAGAGGCTCTTAAATTTCAGTATAGAGGGAAAAAGGAGGAGGACCAAAAAAAAAAAAAAGAGATCTGAAACTCTTTAGGGGAAAAAACCCACAACAGGGCTGTTTTGTGTTTCGAAAACTGGAAAGTAGAAGAGAAGCTACTGGATGAAGTTTATTGAAGGGTAAAGGAGGAAATATTTTTGGATCAAATAATCCTAAAATTGCATCCTGCCCTGCAGTGCGCCCAGGATGGAAAATTACATGGCTGGAAAAGTTGGGGCGTACATGTGTGGAGTAACTTCTCAGATCTTTAGGAGAGGGGCGTGTTCACACCCACAGGCGCTCCTCCACCTCAGCCCTGGACCCAGAAGCCTCCTGTGGTGATGTGGGTGGGAAGAGCTCACACTCACACTGAGAAGCAGGTGGGAAGACAGTGAGGGCAGGAAATCTAGATGTAATGGTTACACCGGGATTGTGTTAGACTGATATTTTATAAACGTTCCCTTATGAAAAAAAGTTTTTAACAATTAAACTTTCCCAAGGCCCAATAACTAATTTCCAAATCAACTTTCAGAACATGATTTGCTCTTAAAATGGCTGTGAGGGCTTATGGAACCCACTGACCTCATTCCTCTCTGATTATGTATCATTGAGCCACAAGTCTGGTTTTGCCTCATAGTGTCTCTCACATAAAGATCTTTCCCCCAGTTCCCATTGTTAACACCCTGACCTGGACACTGTTTTGATTTCTATGGTTTCTACTTGCATATTCAGGCCTATGTCCATATTACATGGCAAGCAGGCCTCCAGTGGTCTCAGTCTTGGTCCAGAACCAGGAGCCTCATCTGTGCCATGCTCTCCAACAGAGCTTGTTCTGAGTCCTCCTGGTTCATTTTTCACTTAGAGCCACGTCTCCCCACTGAGACACTCCTGATACTTTGTCTTCTTGACCGCGATTTGGAGGCTCCTCCTGGGTGCCCTGCCCTTTGCTGCTGTGGGTGAATGTCCCCCTTGGCCTGGCCTGGCTTTCTGGACCTTATTCCTGAGCACAGCCCCCCTTGACCCCCCGTCCTGAGCTTGCTCTAGGTTGTAAAGCATCCATCAAATGTTATCTCTCCCTTAGCTCAGGACTGTTAGTGATTTCCAGCTCTACCACTTCCTCCCCCAACTGACAATCAGATTAACTTTCCAAAACACTCTGTAATCAGGTGACTTTTATATTCAAAGTCTCAGACATTGCTCATAGCAATATTTTATTGGCTACATCTCCCCAGGAAAGGTAAACAAAAGAACAAATAAACAAATGGGACTATAACAAACTAAAACAGTTTTTGCACGGCAAAGAAAATCATCAACAAAATTAAAAGACAACCCACAGAATGGGAAAAATATTTGCCGATACATCTAATATGGGGTTAATACCCAAAATTTGTGAAGAACTTACAAAACTCAACACCAAAAGAACAAACAACCCAATTAAAACATGGCCAAAAATCTGAATAAACACTTCTCCAAAGAGGACATACAGAAGGCCAATAGACATAAGAAAAGATGCTCAATCTCACTAATCATGAGAGGAATGCAAATTAAAACCAAAATGAGATATCATCTCTTACCTGTCAGAACAACTGTCATCAATAAATCAACAAACAAGTGCTGGCCAGGATGTGGAGAAGGGGGAAACCTTTTGTACTGTTAGTGGGAATCAGACTGGGGCAGCCACTGTGGAAAGCAGTATGGAGATACCTCAAAAAATTAAACATGAATCTGCTTTTTGACTCAGAGATCCCACTTTTGGGAATATATCCAAAAGAACCCAAAACACTAATTGGAAAGAATATAAGTACCCCTATGTTCATTGCAGCATTATTTATAATCGCCAAGATACAGAAGCTGCCCAAATGTCCATCAGTCGATGAGTTGATAAAATAACTATGTGACATTTACACAGTGGAATACTACTCAGCCATAAAAAGAAGAAAATTTTACCTTTTGCAACAGTGTGGATGGACATGGAGAACATGATGCTCAGTGAAATAAGCCAGTCTGACAAAGACAAGTACCACATGATTTCACTCATATGTGGACTCTAATGAACAAACTGAACTAAGGAGGAAAATGGGGACAGACTCACAGATGGAGAGCAGGATGACAGCTAGTGGGGGTGGGA
>PVKM010036598.1:0-14739 GCA_004027735.1 Carollia perspicillata | reverse complement strand
TGGGGGACAGGAACCAAGAGGTGAGGAAGGCAGTGAGAGTGGGGACCTGCCTCACGGGCCCAACTCTGAGCCACGGACTTCGTCTGAGGTTCAGAAGGTGGCTTTCTGCTACACAACCCCACCTGGGTAGGTCAATACACCACTGTGACACTGTCGCGGGTACTCAAGGAGCCGCGGGTGAGGACTGTGAGTGCAGCGTGGCTTGTAAAGAGGAGCAGTGTGATGCAACTTAAATCTCCACCCACCGGGGGAGAACAAAACCTATGGGGCCATTAAAATTCAATGGCATATGAAACACAGGCGAACTGAACGAGCTAGAACCATGTATATCCGCATGGATGCATTTCACAAACAATGTGGAGCCGGAAATAGTAAGTTGTGAAATGATGCAGTCTAAATAATAATACTTATATAAAATTAAAACCTAAAAGCCAATAGCACATATTGTTTATGGATGTGTAAATATGCAATAAAAGTAAAGAAACATACGCATGAAGGAGAAACAGCGAGCCGATGGTGGAAGGACCTGAGAAGAGAAAGAGGGAGGGAAGGGACTGCAGGCGGGCACCCAGGAGGCCTCAGCCAAACCAGTGAAAAAACAAACGAACAACAGAGAGATTTCAGCAGGGGTGACATTCAGCTAAGACTCAACGAGGCTATGTGGGGGCACACAGCCGTTCATCATCTCGTTCTCTCTTTTGGTCTGGGTGTAGGAAAGATTTCAGGTAAAATGATCTGAAGAAAGAAATGTCCACGGTGCGTGATGTGTGTAAGGAAGGATAAGGACGCGGGGAGGGTGAGGGGAGACGACAGGGATGGGGGTTTCTGCGGCAGGTTGGAACCCCTGGGACATTGACTCTGGGAGGGGGCTGATAGGCAGTCGGTCGTTTGTTGGGGGTGCCCTGTGATCAGCACCGTGGCTTGGAGGGCGGTGGCGTGGGCAGGGGTAACAAGCTGCCATGCAGCCTAGGCCAGCCCCCAGGAACTATGGAGCTGGGGTGGGCCTCCCGGCTGTCCTGAGCTGAGCCAAGGTGACTGGGCCTTCACGCACCAGCATGGATGAGTCACTGAGCGCAGGTGGCCCGGGAAGGGCCTGACCTTGCAGACGGCTGAGGTGTGACAGCTGGTCTATTGACAGCACCTCGAGCTACTGGGACATGTCCCCATTGAAGGGTGGCCCCATAGACCACCCGGGGCAAATTCATGAAGGACTCAGGAATCTGGACTTGGGTCTCACAATAACCGTCATTCTTTAGGGCACACAATGGTTACACCTAGAATTTTCAATAAGATTTAAAAAATATGTTTAATCTCAAAACATTTTAAAACTACAGAGAATTTGCAAGAACTGAACACTGAACACCCACATGCATGTGCCCCTCACCTAGATTCGCTGTGTGTTAGCACACGCCCTTACCAAGTCCTGTCCTCTTCCTGCGCTTTCTCAGAGGCCGTCCCCAGCCTGCGGGCCGTCCTGACCCTTCACCCTTCAGTTCGTCAGCGCGCGTCCCCCGGGAACAGGACCTCCTTTTCTACAATCAGAGCGCCATGATCAAGTTCAGGAAGCTTGCTATTCAGCCAATGCTGTTATCTAAATGATCATCGATGTCCCATTATCTAACACTATGGTGGGCAGCGATTGTCCCCCCACCCCCAATCCAGGATCCAATCTAGGATCATCGTATTTCGGGCTCATGCTAAATAGCTTCTTAAAGAAACATTTTGTGTTTTTTTGAGGTCTCTCAACATTTTCCAGCTTCAACTCATGGGAAGACTCAGCTTGGAAAGAGAAGCCATTCCCTCCTTTGCAAAGAGAAACCTTAGGTGGCCCAGTGTGGGAGGGTCCAAGACCACGTCCCTCTCTCCGGCTAACTCTCCTGTCTGTTCCTCCTTCCCTGGGACGCTAATGGTGACCAGCGGGATGGTTTCACTTGGCCTGTGGCTCAGAGCTTTGTTGTCTCTCTGCACAGCAAGCTGGAGAGTGAAGCCACTGGGAGCCTATAATGAGGGTTCCAGCCCCATCGGGGGCTCTCAGGTCCTTGTATCTGCATGGGGTTGGAGATGGAGGAATACGCTGCTTGGGTTGACCAGACCTGAGTAGTGGTGCCTCTAAATCAGTGTAGCTACTCCTGTTGTGTCCGGCCTCACAGGATGTCCCTGGCGAGCCCAGTGAAAACCCCCTGACATTTCTCCCAGGCTGGCACCACCAGCTCTGCCCAAGGCCATCTTGCACCATCAACCAGGCCTTTGACTTCACATGCTCGTTCAGTCGCTGCCGTCTCTCACAAGCCTCTCCCAGAAGCAGCGCAGGGCGAGCTCCAATATCGATGAAACTCACGTGGTCATAGCTGTCACCACAGATGCTTCACACACAAGTTCACATCACAGGTAATGAGAAATAAACATCATTTTATCGAACATCCCTATTTGTTCAAGCAGTTGTAGTTGGATTTTTGGTCACATATGCCAAGCATTCCTAACTGATACAAGTTCCAACAGGTACAGCTGTCCGGGACCCGAATTTCACAGCAGTGGATGTGTACTCTATCAACCGTTGCTACTAGCAACACCTTGCAGTCAGGTCAGGCCCTGGAGACAGACTGCATGGGTTCTAATCTGGACTTTGCTCCTGAGTGGCCTGGGACAAGTACTGAAGCCTTGTGAACCTCCATTTCCTCACCTTTAAAAATGTTAATGGCGTCGTGCAAATTAAGTGAACTAATGCAGTAAAACACCTTGACAGTGATGGTGGCCTGGTAGGCGTGGGCCATGTTGGCAGCTGGCCTCACTGCCCTGACCCGCCACTGTCCACGAACGGCTCCTGTGTCTGGGCCTGGATCTCTCACGCAGAATGCACATGGTAGGCAAAATGTCATCGTGGGGTCGTTTGCAGCAATAAAAACATATTAGCAAATGGAAAAATATTTGTATCATACATACAGAGTAATGGTTGTATCCTTAAAACATAGAAAGATCCTATAAAACAGGTTAAGAAGAACTGACAACCCAACTATAAAAATGGGTGAAACCCTCATGCTGGTAATTCACGAAGATCCGTTAAATGGCTGCTAATCCTATGTTCCACTAGTAACTAAATACAATCGTCTTAGATCGACAAAGAGGTAAATTTGTATCATTCGAGGGTGAAGCTGGCAACATCTGGCAAGGCTTTCCAATCATTTAGTGTCTATGAGTTTATCTTAAGGAGATAATGAGATATATCCAGACAGCTCTGAGGGTGCCCACCACCTGCTGCCTAAAGTCGCGAGCAATTGGGATTCAACCTAACGTCGGACAAAAAGGTGATCACTCGCCAAACTAGTGCACAGTCAGCTCTGAAACACTTCATAACTTTACACAGCGGTAGCAAAAGTGTTTACCGATAGAAAAAGTGTTCACAGTTTATTGGTCGGTGAACACATAATTTAAATAAAAAAACTGTACATGAAGTACAATCCATTCTGGTTAAAATGAAAAGTGCATTTATGCAAAGGAAAATATTTAGAATAGCACACTCCTAAACTTTAATGGTGGTTATCTTTGAATAGTAGAAGAAACTTTTTATTTTCTTTTGTTTTTTTATGTTTTCTAATTTCTCTATAATTTTATACGAATCATATTTATATTTTTAAAAATGAAAGTCAGTGGAGACTGCCTGTGGGAAGCACAACTGAATAGGTATGGGAGAAATTCTTCTTAACATACTCTTTCAAAAAGTAGTGATGAAGGTGGTTGTTCCACTTTCTTTAGAATCTCCCAGTCTTTTTCAGAATTAGAAAAGGACCAAGTTGTGTGAGCAAACAGCATAAACTCCGCCAGGGTTGTTCGACGGACCGCTAACGAACATCCTGACACGTGACGCGAGGCAGCCTCGGCATGCCCCAGCCTTTGTCTTGCCCTAAATCCCACAAAAAGTGAAGTCATCTGCTTAGCAGCGTATTTATTACACGATAAGTTGAATGTAGCCACTGAAAATATTCATGCAAATATCTTCATTAGTAAAATCATGCAATTAACCTGAAATATGTGCTAAATGAAGCAGCCAAATTGCTGCATATTTTTCCAGCTCTTAATTATAATTTCGATAATCAATTTTTCTCCTGATTACCAAAAAGAAAAAAAAAATGCTCAGCATTTGCACGCTCTGAGGATGAGTGGGAACGGGAGATAAAACCCCGAATCGTGTTAGCAAAGATGAGCATTAACCTTTCCTGTGTTTTTGTTCACCGCAGGCATTCCCTGCTAATGCTCGGCTCGCTGCTGAAGCTGACTGGATTTTAACAAGAGCTTTGGATCAAGCGTCAGCCCTCCCTGAACTGTACGCTTTGCAAGTGCCGCTGTCGTTAAAGGTTACCAGCACCTCCATCGTCAACTTTCCGGCATTTCTTAAATGGCTTTTGACTGCGGGGTAAAAATTTCCCCTTAGTGAAAACTGACGGCCAACTCACAACCCGACTTACCGGTTCAAATGGGTTTGGCTCTGCCCACATGGGCTTCCTTCACTACAGCAAAGACAGACAGTGCTCCGCAGCGGGCGCACACGGGAACTCCCCGCTGAAACGCCGGTAGATGCGTCCTCCGCCTTCCCAGAAAATGTCCCTCCTGAAAAAAAAAAAAGTCCCTCCTGAAAAAAAAAAGTCCCTTCCGGATAACCTGTTAGGTAAGATACAGCACAGATGTGCGGGCCACGGAGGGAAACAGGGTGAGGAAGAGGGAAGAAGGGAGATAATGAAATCAAACCTTTATCTAATAGTCAATCCCAGAAACTGAAATGATTATCGTGCCCTCTTCTAGTGGAATGTTCTAGAGTCATGAAAAAAACTCTATTGGAAAATTATCACAGACCACTAGCACATGTAATGATAGATGCATAAGTCCTTGATGAAATTTTACCAACCAGCATGGAGTAACTCATTAGAGAAAAGTCACCCAGACCAAATTGGCTTTGTTCTTAGTGTAATTTATCACCAAATAAGAGAAAATGTTTAAAAGCGTTAATAATTGAAGCAGAAAATTTAAAAAATGACTCCATGCTCTCTTTTCACGACGACTGGAGAAACAGTGTGGTTGAAGGGAGTTTCCCATGAACACAGCGACACTTTGCATTTGAAATCCAAGCCTGACAGACACTTGTCTGCAGGGAAAGGCGTGCCTCCTGTGCTTGGCACCGTGCCAGGGCATTGGCAGCCTCACTTGTCCTCAAGGCTGTGGGCTGAGCCCTCCTCTGCCGGGCCCTGCACCACCTCTCTGGCCTCACCTTCTCTGGCCGTCCCTCTGGGTCACTCAGCTCCCGCCTGCCTGCCCCCTCGCTGTCCTGGAGCACACCAGCTTCCCTTCTGCCACGTGGATCTTCCTATCCACGCTTCCCTCTGCCTAGAACACTCCCCCCTGCTCCTCGACTGGCTGCCCCGTTAACTGAGGTCTCAGCTTGTGTCACGGTCTCTTTAGGGACTTAGTTGAGAACACTTTCTAAGAATACCAGCAAGGTCCACCCCAGTTCCCACCAGTGCTGCCCATCTCTCCGCCTGCCTCTCCCTCTGCCTCTTATCACTCCCATATACTGACCCATTTATTTGTCTGTCTGTCGCTGCCTCAATGCGAGGGCCATGAAGACAGGGGCTTTGTTAGCGCTTTCCCCAGGGCCCAGGATGAGGCCAGGCACAGTCAGGGCTCCGAGGATGCTTGTTGCCTGAATGAATGAGCGGGCCAAAGGGTTGCGGGGTGCGGGGTCGGGTAGAGGAGGTAACATCTGCAAATGCTCCATTTCAAACCTTCTTGCTTAGGAAATCTGCTTGCTTGCATTTAAAACCTTTATTTTTGAAAAGGCAAAGTATGTACCTGGTATAAAATTCGGAAGGGACATAGAGGTAAGCGTACACAGTAGACACTAAGTGCCCCATCCTGTCCGTGGAGACCCCACCCCTCGCCAGTCTGGGAGAAGGGCAGGGTGGTTCCTGTCATTTTACTTTGCATCTCTCTTTTCCGAAGGGAGACTGAGCTGCTCCTTAGACTGAAGAGCAGTTATTGTCCATTTTGCCTTGGGACTGTCTGATGACAGCCCTGCCCATTGCTCTATTCAGTTGTCAGTCTTTCCTCATTGATTCACAGGCACTCTTCCCATATTATAGAAATTGGGCCTTTGGATATGAAAATTGTTTTTCAGTTTGTCAGGTCATTTGACATACATTTCCATGCAGAACGGCCTAATTTTCCTGTCAAAAATGTTAATCTCTTCCATGGCGCCTAAGTTGTGTGTCAGACCGAGCAAAGCTCTCTCCGAGATCACTTCCCCGTGCGCCTGCCTTTTCTCGTGGTCCTGGGCTTGCTCTTCGGTGATGCACGTTGCCATACAGATTGGGGGCAGACTTCCTGCTGTATTCCATGCAACAGAACAGGGAGTTATATTTAGATTTTACCATGAGCCCACCATGTCTGTCGCAGGGAAAACACCAACAAGACAACCAAACCAAGTTCATGGTTACAAGGTGTTTCCACTGGTTTCCATGGGGGCTGGGCTGCAGGTGTGGGTGGAAGGCCTTCCGTGGCTGCCTTGTTGGCAGGGAACAGCGCCATCCCTGAACATCAATGTCCACTTTCAGGCACAGGGCTGGAGGCAGTCTGGGGTGCCTCTGGGTGTTCCCGGACGTTGCATTTGATACAGAAAAATATAAGAATGCAAAACCCTGTGACAGGTCTCTAACATGAATTTCTGTCATGCAGCGATTCAAAGAAATCCAAATCTAAGCTAACCAGGGCGTACCCCGGAGGTTGGGAGAGGCTCTGAGTCCCCTTTCTTGGAGACCTGTGCACCGTGGACTGCAGTGCGGCCTGTTCTGTGTGGCCACCTCTCAGTTCACTCCTCTCAGTCCTCTGTGTCAGTCTGTCTTCTGACAAAGGCAACGTCCCCACTATTCTGGGCTTGCTCTTCTTACTTCTTTTCCTTCTGGGTCATTTCCTCCTGGATGGACACAAGAATCCTCTACAAGATGGTCATTTCCAAACATATTATCTTTGCTGTGTGCTTAAAACTTTGTTTCTTTATTGATTTTAGAGAGAGAGAGGAAGGGGAAGGAGGGGGAGGGGGGAGAGAGAGATACACTTCGATTTGTTGTTCCACTTCATGCATTCACTGATTGCTTCCTATATACGCCCTGACTCGAGATTGAACCCGCAACCTTGGTATATCAGGAGGATGCTCCAACCATTGGAGCTACCCTGCCTCTCTGTTATATGCTTTTAAAAAACATATTTAATTTTTTTAGAGAGAGGGGAAGGCAGGGAGAAAGAGAAGGAGAGAAACATGGATGTGGGAGAGAATCACTGATCAGTTGCCTCTCGCATGTGCCCTGACCGGGGACTGAACCTGCAATCTAGACATGTGTCCTGACTGGGAATTGAACCTTGATCTTTCGGTTTATGGGATGATGCCTAACCAACTGACCCACATTGTCAAGGGCTGCTATATGCTTTTAAAGCCAGGCATTTTGACATAGAGGTCTCACTTGGAGAAAACTAGGAAAAATATTTTAGCTATTTGTTTTTTTAAAATAATAACTCTATAGCTTTCATCAAATTATACATGGTTAAGCTTTATAAAAGTTGAACAATGCATAAAATTGCAAAGAATAATGCCAAAGTAAAAATACCCTCAACATCCCACTCTCCCCAAATAATCATCATTATCAGTATGTGGTCTCTGCTATATGAATAAAAAATGAAATCATATGCTTTTCTGAAAATAGAGAATTTTCCTATACATAGTATTTTTAATGAGAAAGCATTTGGTTTCGCTGAGATTTGACAATAAAAGAACTCGAAGTTGAGCTAAGGAAATACTGAAGACACACAACACACAGTCAAGAGAAACAAGTTCACTATTTCTTTCAAGTTCAGAAAAATGACTATAAACATCGAAGATGCTGAAGGCGTTAACTTTTTCTATTGACTCTCTGGCATGAACAATGAAAAAAATGGGCCATTTATTTTTTTTCTTCCTACTCCCTTCCCTACCAGCCCAAGGAAATCATTAAAAAAAAACCCAACAGTGTTATGGTAGTTGATTAACAAATGTTTATGCCATATAAATCCTCAAAACTTAACTATTGGACAAATTTAAAGTATTGAAAATCTGGAGAGTAAAGCAAATTAGATAATTACAATTGTGACACTTGAATTAATTAATCTGTTTTGTCTTCTCAGTTCTGTCTTAAAGCTGAAATCCGGGAAGACGTGAACACAATTCAATGGCTTTGAAGGTTCTTTGCCTTCTGGTTTTGCCTCAGGAATAAGAACTTGATGCAAGTGGAAAATTAAGATTTCTGTTATACATGATAAAGATATACTGAATAATTCCACAGAGTTCAAATTATTGTCAGTATTCCCAAATGGCCCTTTGTATCCGTGGTTGCAGGAAGGAGAAATATCAGCCTTACTAATAACTACAATAACCAGCTTGACTGTCATTTCCTGAAATGTATTAATGGTGGTTTAGTTTTTACAGCTGCCAGGGGACCTGGACGTGAAACTTGGATGTTCTTTTACAAGCCATACAAAAGACAGGACGAGTTGTTCTAATGCAATTAGAAGATCATGTCCAATCACATTTTTCTTTCTAAGCACAGTCTATGAAATCAGCAATTAAAAAGAGATCACAGTTGCTGTAACTTGATCTTCCTACTCTGAGGAATTATTCTGTCCAACAGAATAAAAGGGCTATATCCTCCATCTCTCTCTTTTACTCATTCATTCATTCATTCATTCATTCATCAATTCTTTCTTTTGCTCATGGACTCATTCATTCATTCAGCAAATATTTATTGAGCATTTACTAGTGCCAGCCCTGTGCTAGGCATGAAGGAAGCAACAGTGAATATATCAGTTAGTGTTTGCTGGGTAACAAGTCACCCCAATGCTCAGTATTGAAATGTGATTTGAAGTAACAGTGATATTTTATTACTCATGATTCTTTCGGGTAGCTGGGAATTCTGGGCTTGCTCACATGTCTACATTCAGCCAGAGGATCAGCAGGACTGGAAGTCCTCATATGGCCTTACTCACAGACATGGTGGTTGGTGCTCGGTGTAGGTGAGGGCCTTGGTTTTCTCCAGGTGGAGGTTAGGTTAGACTAGCTGGGTTTGACTAGCTTCCTTAAAGGGAAGCATTCAACAAGAATGAAAGTGGAAGCTGCAAGAATTATTAAGGCCTACCCTCAGAATTTGGTGAGAGCAAGTCATGGAGCCAGCCCAGATTCTGGGGGAGGGGCACGGGGGATCCATCTTTGGATGGCAGGAGTGGCAAAACCACATCGCAAATGGACATGTGCACCAGGATAAGGGCGATTGGGGCCGTCGTTTGCAATTCAGCACAGTTAACGAGATGAATGGGGTTCTGCCCTCACGCAGCTCACAGTCTAGTCGACACAGCAACAACAGGTCACATTTGAGTTCCTACAATTCAGTGTGTCAGGCCCTTTCCTAAATGACTTACAAGTATGAAGATATTTAATCCTCACGACAGCTTTATGACATAATACTATGAGCCCCATCTTTAACATCAGCAAACGAACTCAACGGGGTTATGTGCTTCTTGAGGTCTGGGAGAGACAGATATTGAACAAATGAAACCTATGAAAATCTAGGTGGTCTGTCCCCAAGTCTACTTACAGTATTTTCTGCAGGTTAGGAATTTTCTCAGCTTAATGCAATTAACTAAACAATGGTTGTATAATCACAATTATGTTGAGTATGAAAGAGGATGGTGCCTGGTGCCTGCAGGGCTTGTGATGGGGGCTCCTCTGGAGAAGAGGTGTTCCAACTCTCACCTAGACGAAATGAGCAGTAGCAAGGGAAAGGCAGGAGGCGCGGGGGAGGGAAGGCCCGTGAGCACAGTCGCTGAGAGGCAGAGTATTGTTGGAGAATCACCACTGCTGACCCTGGAATGGAATCTTGACCAGATAAAGTTGCCTTGCTGGGCAGCGAAGAGGGGAACCTCCTCTGCGACAGGGCCATTCACTCTGTCTTAGGGAGATCACTCACAGATTTTGAAAAGAAGCAGTACTCGAAAACTCCATGAACGAAATTTGAAAGGCAGGTGCCACGTGGGAAAAAAATAATAGCAACGTGTGTCAGTCCATGACCTATTCATCTAGCTGGGGAGTACCCAGATGCTGCAGTCCAGACAGCTTTCCAAGCACCCGCCCAAATAAACACCCACACGGACAGTTAGTTTGGGGGTGGTTCTGACATCAGTTCGGACTCGATTTTTATTGCATTTTTTCCTTCATGTGCATTTTTGTAATCATCACTAGCATTGATTTGTCTTGTTCATTCCTCTTGAATGTATGTACACTATTGTTTATTTAAATCTTGATGGGTTTCAGGTTGTTTCTAGCTTTCTCCTATCACAACCAGTGCCACCAGGTACGTCTTTGTTCATGTCTCTTTGTGTGTGGGTGCGTTTTTCTCTAGAATGATATGTAGAAGTGAATTTTTGCATTCTAAATGTTTTAATAGCTACTGCCACAATACCTTCCAATAAGGCTGCATTGACTTGTAGTTTATCAAGCTGATATGAGAGTATTCACTCCTTTGCCAATACTACAGGGTTTGGCAAAAATAACACCCCTTTTATTACAAAATATTTTATTACACAATCATAAGCATGTGATTCCGTAACATAACAGTATCACACTCAAGCACACCATATACATTTTAGGTGAAATGTTCAAATTACAACTATAAATTATGACACCCATATTATTACCCTACCCACCACACACAAGCAGGCGTGACTTCTGCCGGACACTGTAGCTATCATCAATCATTAAAATGCTTAACAATCTGAAGGGAAAAAAAAACCCAAACCCCAAACAAGCCAACAAACCCAAAACAACAGAACAAAAACCCCCAATGAAACTGATCCATCATTGTTGAGTTGGTTTGCATTTGAATTGTCCTGATTTCTCGTGTACTCTTTACCACTTCGAAATGGTCGTATTTATGAGACACAGTCTCCTATTTCAGGAGTAATTTGCTTTGGGAAATTGCCCAGTTTTCTTTAGAAGTTTGTGGATAAATTGAGGGTTAAACTGCCTCCAAATGAAGTTTCAGGTTCATAACCAAATGTATGGCTCTGGGAGATATCAGCATAACAGCTCAGCGCAATCTCGAAGTACTTACGAGGCTCCTATCAGAATAAGAGCATACGTGAACAGGCAACCCTAGGGCACATTCATTATAAAAGTCCTTTCGGAATAATAATACAAATTGACAGGCCACCTTTCCCTCTGAGCAGAGTGAACATGATAATGCCGTACTCCTTGCCTTTGTCAAGACAGGACGGTAACGTCCACGTTGATCAATGCGGGCTTTCTCGTTTCAGAAGTCATTTTGTGAAAAGAATGACTCAGCAGGAAATGCAGACATAAAACCACACGAAATCCGAACTGGGCTTTTGACTGGAGCTGGTTTAATAAAAACCATTACGTTTTACTTTATACCTAGACATTTATATTTTAAATTTAATCAAGTTGAAGTCTTAAGTGGCATAATCTTATTAAACATGGAATTGATTGACTACGATGTTGGTTTTATTTCTTTAAAAATTACTCCAGATTGGGCTGAATTGATTCTAAGTGCGCAGGACAGGAACATTTGGTGAAGTCTCTGGTGGGGACAGTAAATATCCCTGGTAAACTGGGCCTTTATTCTTGCAGGGTTTCTCCTTTGAGGGCTCACAGTTATAACACAGTAGTGTTTTCTGTGGTGGTTTTCAGATGTGATTATTGGGTAACTGAATATCGGAAAACAACTATGTAATCTTTACTCCTTATAAAGAATTTATCTCTTGTACCAAGCTATCCAACCCATCAAAAAATCCTATTGATTCTACCTCTCAAACATACACCCGATTCATCCAGTTCTCTAAATGTCTGCGGCTAGTCTCTGGCACCATCACCCCCTGTCTGGACCACTGTGGGAGCTCCGGGGGAGGGGTCTTCCAGCATCTCCTGCAGCTTGGGTGGTGGACGTACTCTGGTGACAAGTCTGCAACCCCTTCCTTCCTTGCTGAGCCCTCCTTGCTAAGAACCCCCAAGAACTCAAGGAAGAATATCCCCATCTCCAACCCAGGGGTAGATTTTGGTTAGTCTAAGCCAGTATGGTAACCTCACTTTCCTTGCAGTGAATGGTTTGGAGTAAGTACATCATCCCATCCAGACGAATGGGCCATGAGAAAGACTTTTGCCAGGAACTTCTGGGAACAGTGTCCTCATCCCTAAGAAAAGAGTTACTGGAGCTGTTGCTTACTCTTTCCGTTGGATATTGATGTATCTGGATGTGATGCCTGGAAGGACGGCCCCGTATTGCCACCAACCCAAGGACGAAGACTACATATTGGGGTGAAGTGGCGTCAGAGCCCATAAAATGAAATTGGTGTGAAGCCCGGATGCGTGAGCCAGAGTCAGCTCTACCTCTGTGCTCCACGTAGAGGGAGATCTGAATCTTCCTTCTTCCTGAAATCAGCTGGAACTGGACTTCCTATCACTGGCAGGAGAGCACCTCGTGCTTACGGTGTCCATGGTCTGTCCACCCTGGCACTACCGGGCAGGTTATAAAAAAAACGCAAGTACTAACACATCACTTCTCAGCCTAACACCTCTCAATGGCTTCTTGTGCCTCTTACAACAAAGTCTAGGTAAGGTCCTTTGTCCCCTGAAAAGTTCTCTGGCACCTACGAAAGGCTCCTTCTCTCCGTCTCTGAGCTCCAGCCACAGAGGTCCTCTCGGAGCTGCTGGAAGCTCCGCTCTGCCTCGTGCTCAGAGCTACCACTTGCTGCAATCGTCTTTCCACCCTTCACCCAGCCAACTCTTTCAGAGCCTATAAAAATCTTTTTTTAAAAAAAGGATTATATTTATTTATTTTTAGAAGGGGAAGGGAGGGAGAAAGAGAGGGAGAGAAACATCAATGCGTGCTTGCCTCTCGAAGGCCCCCTACTGGGGACCTGGCCCGCAACCCAGGCATGAGTCCTGACTGGGAATCGAACCAGCGACCCTTTGGTTCACAGGCAGGTGCTCACTCCACTAAACCACAGCAGCCAGGGCTGTAAAATCTTCTGGGTGCTCTACACATGTCAAGTCCCCTTCAATAGGTCTCATACCACCCTTTATTTTTTGTAGCCCCTACCACAGCTTCTCAGACTTCCCACGTTTTGATGACCTTGAGAGTTTTGAGAAGAACTGATCGAGAATTTTGTAGAGTATTCTGGTACTGGCATTTGTTCAATGTTATTCTCACAATAGGAGTTTGGTTATGAGGTTTGGGGGCAGACTTTCAGAGGTCCAATGCCCTTCTCATCCACCACAGCCAAGGTGCAGGCTGTCACCACTACTTAGCATTGTTGATGCTGGCCCTGATCATCAGGTTGGTTGGTCAGTTTCCCCACTGAACAGTTACCCTCTCCCTACCCCATCCCGTAGTCTCTGGCAGGAAATCACTCTGTGCAGCCCACAGCTAAGGGGCGAGGGGTTTTGCTCCCATGTGCAGTTTTAAGGAAAGCGTGGCGGGGCCATTGGAGAGTACATGTGTTAGGGTCACCTGTCAGAGTCCTGCGTCCTCCAGGAAGGGGCAGGTTCAGTACTTCTGTCATACTTTGTCCTTGGCTGGGCATCACCTCGGTGTGGACATGGCAGTGGATTTCAGGATGCGGCAGCCAGGGCCAAGGGCAGCCACAGACCCCCTGCAGTCAGAGGTCTGCGAGGCAGCTTTGCATGGAAGCCCAGGCCACAGGGAGAAGCCACAGGTGGCACTCCCTTCACAGCCCCAGTCGACCACCAGATTGTGCCTCAAGCCTCTGCGCCTTCCCGAAAGTGGCCCCGGACATCGGGGAGCAGCAACACACCCTGCTGTACCCCATCCAAAGTCCCGACCCACCGAGTCTGGGAGCGTTAAAGTAACGGGTGTGTCAGGCTGCGCTGCCGGGACTGGGGATGCTGTGTAATGCAGCTCTGGTAATGGGAACACTGCCCACTCTCGCTTCCCTGAGACCAGCCTGTTCTCTTAGGACAAGTTCCCCTATTTCGCTCATGCGGCTGAAGTGACTTCTGTGTCATCCACCCTGAGGCACCTCACTGAAGACCTCCTCTGGACTGTGAGTCAAGCAGATGCTGAAGCCACTGGTGAAAGGTGCTGACAAGAGCATTCTGCTCTTGCCTGTAGCAAAAACTAGACACCCACGGAGAGCTCTACCAAGCCTGGGGCTTGGTCCTCCTGGACCCATGCCATGGGTATTTCTCCTCCGCGGTGAAGGCAATTTGTAACTTAGCCTCAACCTTGAAAATGCTTCTGTTTGAAAGAATGGGCCACTGCAGTCGAAAGGGAGGAAAGAGCCATTCAGCACCTGTGGGCCAAGCCTACTGCCCAGCTGGATCCATTTGATGAGTCTTCCCACCTGGACGGGACCTCGCAGCACCTTCTGGGCAACACACTGAAACGGCGAGACCAACCCTTTGACACCAAAGGTTTCTGGCAAGGATGTCAGAGCTACCGTTTTGTGCTTATATAAAGAGATGGAAGCACGATTTTACACAAACAAGATTTGCTGATCTTTAATGCATTCTGGACTGTTTATTCGCCACCTTTCAGAAAATTAAAATTTCTGTTTGAACAAAAGATTTTCTTCTCATAATCTATTTATGCCTGACATTGCGAAAGTCATTTTATAAGATGAACTAAAGAGCAAGAG
>PVKM010036597.1:0-14771 GCA_004027735.1 Carollia perspicillata | reverse complement strand
GTGGGAGGGGGTGTGCAGGGCAGAGGGGAATAAAGGGGGGGAAATGGGACAACTGTAATAGCATAATCAATAAAATACATTTTAAAAAGTACCGGTAATACCAAATGTTGACAAAGATATGAAGCAATCAAAATGAGCTACCAAGAAACAAAAGGACATGTAGGAAACTTAAATGCATATTGCTTAGTGAGTGAAGCCACTCTGTAAAGGCTACATAATGAATAATTCCAACTATATGAAATCGTGCAAAAGACAATAATACAGAAATGTACACTCATATTCATAGGAGCACTGTTTACAAGAGCCAAGAGGTGGAAGCAACCCAAGCACCTATCAATGGAAGAATGGATAAAGAAAATGTGGTATATACATACAACAGAATATTATTCAGCCTTAAAAAATGAAATCCTGTCACATGCTACAAACATGGATGAACCTTGAGAACACTATGCTAAGTGAAATTAGCCAATCACAAAAAGACAAATATTGTATGACTCCACTTTTATCAGGTACTAGAGTAGTCAAATTCATCAAAACAGAAAGTGGAATGATGGTTACCAGAGGCTGGGGGAAGGGGAAGTGAGGAATTGTTTGATGGGTACAGAGTTTCAATCTGTAAGATGAGAAAGTTCTTGAGGTTTGTTACACAACAATGTGAATATATTCAATGCAGCTGAACTGTACACTTTAAAATGGTTACGATGGTAAATTTTATGTTATATGTTTGTTTTATCACAAAAAAAAATTTAAAAATGATAGAGATGTAAAAAGATCAGTGGTTGCCAGAGTTTCATGGGGAGGGGGGATATAAATAGGTGCAGTACAAAGGATTTTTAGGGCCATGAAATTACTTTGTATGATATTGTAATTCCGGATACAGGTCACTATACATTTGTTCAAACCCATAGACTGTACAAAATAAAGAGTGAATCTCAATGTAAACTATGGACTTGTACATTAAATAATGCAGTAGAAAATGTAGAGCCAGAAAATAAAAAATGGTGGCATTATGACAACACAATATACCAAAGTAGGTATATGAAAGGCATATAAAAATAGAATGTGAATAATAAAAATACTTTAAGGATATTTCTATCCTACCATCCAAGGTTCTGGTAGAAAACAGATTAGCACTCTCAAACTAGGTAATTCAAGAGGGCTAAGAAAATGTCAAAAGTACGGACAGGAGTATGGAAGCCAGAGAGAGTGGGTAGTAGTACCCTGGGTCTGAAAACCAGAAACATAACAGCTAATGGCCTGTAGGAGGGAACAGAAAGAGACAGAGTCAAGGGCTGCCTGACAGGAACTGCGTGTGTGAGCACATGAAGCATGGGTCACTCCACAGGGATGTGATGTTCCCATACAGCAAAGTACATGTGGAGATCTCAGGCACCACTTGCTCCCTAGCAAGACCTAAACCCGCCCAGCCCTTCCCAATGGCCTTACCCCCAATTCCTGTTGACTAACCCTAGCTCCGAGCATCCCCTGATGTTTAATTTAACTCCAAACCTGACAGGTCAACCAAGATGTGCAGGGAGGCAATTTGCAGAATTCTCTGGTCCTCATTTATTGTAAATATTCTCATTCTCTCTCTCTCTCTCTCTCTCTCTCTCTCTCTCTCTCTCTCTCTCTCTCTCTCTCTCTCTCTCTCTCTCTCTCTCTCTCTCTCTCTCTCATCTCTATCTCTCTCTCCCTCCCTCCCTCTCTCTCTCTGTGTCTCCCCTCTCCCCTCCTCTCCTCTCCTCTACAGTTCCACGTCTATATGTACATTCTCTATTGGTCTCTGTCTCTGTTGTCATTCTACAAATACACAGAAAAAATAAGTCTGGTGATTTAATTGGAACAATGAGAATATGGGTGCTTTTTAGAATGCTTTAGGCTGTTTTGCTTACTCTAACTATTTATGATTAACAAGATAAATTTATAAATAGAAAAAGTTGTATATCTATTCACATTTTCTAAAAAGTATCAAAAAATCCTGCCAATAAAAATTATTTATAATTGTTTTATTTAATTGCTGGAGTCATTTTTCTCTCCAAAGGCTCTGCAATTACTTATCTTCAGTTTTCATATTAAAACCTTGTAGGAAGCTTTTATGTTCCATGGATTCCAAATCATATGTAACCAATTTCTCTGCTTCTGTGGGTCATGATGAGAACTGAGAGTGATGGGGGATGGGGTAACATGGGAGTTAAAACCCTGGATTCTGGATCTGGGCAACAAGTTTAAAAACCAGTTTCATTGTGTAACAGCTCCTGTAACCTTAGAAAAGTTACTTAATCCCAATTTCATCACCTCTCAAACAGAAGTAATAATACCTACCTGACATGGCTGTCATAAGGATTGAGTAAAACAGTAATAATAGCAGGTGAACTTTCACTGAGGGGCTCACATGAGCCAAGCAATTGGCTAAGGTCTTGATAAGAATAATCTCATTGAATTCTCATGATGTGTGGTGGACATTATTATCTTCTCCATATGATAAATGAGGAAACAGGATTAAAGCAGTCAATGCCCTTATTCAAAGTTGCACAACTAGTAAATGATTGAATGAAGATTAATCCACAGACAGTCTCCAGAGTCCCATGTTCTTAACAGTGTGCTTCCAGAAGGTCTATAAAACATACATGAGTTGGCAAGAGGTAAGTACTTAATAAATGGTCATCATTATTAAGATAAGTAATAAAACAGATAGAATAGACATAGTTCATAAACATCTGCTTCTTTTTGTTTCAACACATGTTATCTATGAAATAAGAATTGCAACTCTTTTTACTCAGTGACTAAAAGTGGTTATTCCCTAATATGACATAATTGAAAATAATATGCCAGTATTTCATCTTCAAATTAAGTTAGTGCAAGATTTCTCACTTGGCCTATAAAAGAATGGAGAATTCATAAGTAGCTGCTAGGCACGGGAATTACAACATGTAAAATACATGTGGATTTCAATGATTTAGCATGGAAAAAGAATGTGCAATGTCTCCTAACAGTGATGTGCTGCATAATGACATTTAGGTCAATGATCATCTGCATAAGGTGTAACTCCATCCAAGCTTGTACCACTTGCCACATGGCAGGCAATGAGGAGTGACAAGTTGTTGGAGCAAGGAAAACTACTTTATTCAGAAAGCCAGCAAACCAAGAAAATGGCAAACTAGGGTCCTAAAGAACCATATTAAGAAAGTACAGAATTCAGGCTTCTTTTATTTCAAGGGAAGGAGGAAATGGGAGTGGCAAAAGGTGATTGATGACCATAGACATCTAGATACCAGTAGGGGTCTGAGGAAGATTGTGAAACCTCTTTGTTTTTACTCTGTTAACTCTAGTTGATGTGAGTCTGGTTACGAGCTTCCTGCAAATCTTTGATAAACAATCATTCTTTTTATACATACTTCCAAGGCACTTTCTGGTAAAGGGCTGATTTTGTACAACTCAAGCTGCAAGCAGAATTCCTCTAATGAGTACCCTGTCTACATACAAGACTAAGCAGAACCTATCAGCCTGAAGGCCATGGGAACAAAGCAGGCTTGAACAAGACAGAGTCAGAGAAGCCCAGCATTTTACTCTGTTATAATTGGACAATAGACCCATAAGATTATAATGGAGCTGTAAAATTCCTATTATCTAGTGATGCTGTAGCCATGTTAATGTCATAGTGCAATGAGTTACACAAATACCATTGTGTTATAATTGCCTACAGTATTCAGCACAGTAATATGTAGTATAGGTTAGTAGACTAGGAGCAATAGGGGAGTGGAATTTGTCACCGCCAAATATGTCTATTTGACATAAGGACTATTTTAGGTTGGTTTATTTTAAGAAATGTTAGACATGGGAGAAGCTCTGAAAACCTAGTAGAAGTTACACTTTGTGAAAGACATTTATATTTGTTAGGGAAATCTCTCTTTGTAAGGGTGTCACCCTTGCTGTACCAGGAACGGGGGATGACCTTATCTTTAGACTCTGTTACTAATGCAGAAAGCAAGACATAAATCTACATAATAACCTTACCCTTGTTTATTGTGTTTTTCTTGGTAACTTCCCAAAACTGGCCTCCCCGACCACCATCATCTTCAGTCTTCAGATCAAGGTGATATTTAAGGTTGGTGGCTTCAGCCCTTTGGGCGAGTTACCCAGTTTTCCTGGGTCTGTCTTATGTATACAAGAAGGAAACATGTTATTAAATTTGTTTGTTTTTCTCCTGTAATCTGTCTTTTACTACAGGGATGTCTCAGCCAAGAGCCCATAGAAGCAGAGGAAAAATTATTTTTCCTCCCCCTAATAGCAATAAGCTATACCCAAAACCTAGGTGTGTAGTAGGTTATACCATTTAAGTTTGTGTAAGTTCACTCTCTGATGTTTGCATGACAACAAAATCCTCTAATGATACATTTCTCAGAACATATCCCTTTAGTTAAGTGATGCATGACTGTAATATTTTCAGATTGATTATATGTTGAAATGATATAATTGAGGATGTATTAGATGTTAACTTAAAAATAAAAGCCCAACATGAGAGGCATCAAGTGTTTGAAGTCCAGAAGAATAGCTCTTCAGGAATCAGTGATTCCAGCAGAAACCCAAATAGAATTCCAATTATGAGGTGAAGGCAAGGGATATTTATGACAAAGGGAAAGGGAACAATTACATGAGTAGAAGGAAGGACTTTTTAAAAAAAGATTGTATTTATTCATTTCCAGACAGAGGAGAAAGGAAGGAGAAAAAGAGGAAGAGAAACATCAGTGTGTGGTTGCCTCTTGAATACCCCCTACTGGGGACCCAGCCTGCAACACAGGCAGGTGCCCTGACTGGGAACCAAACAGGTAAACATTTGGTTTGCAGGCCCGAGCTCAATCCACTCAGCCATACCAGCCAGGGCAGGAAGGCCTTTTTATGCATGTTTTGTTAAGGGAGAAATTTCTATAAATTCAGGCAAGCTAACATAATAATGCTAATTCTAAAGAATTTTTAGTCCAGTAGTCACAACAAACAATTGTTTGAAATATGATCTTGCTTTTGGTCCAGTTCAAGGCAGTTCTGGGATGGTAGCTCCAACTCCACTCTAAAGTGTCTCCAGCCCTGGCTGATGTGGCTCAGTGGGCTGAGTGTGGGTCTGTGAACCAAAGGGTTGCTGGTTCAATTCTCAGTTAGGACACATGCCCAGGTTTCAGGCCAGGTCCCCAGTTGGGGGCATATGAGAGGCAACCGATTGATGTATCTCTCATACATTTCTCTCCCTCTCTTTCTCCCTCCTTTCCCCTCTGTATAAAAATAAATAAATAAATCTTGTAAAAAATAGTGTCTCCATTTATATTATGTTTCACATTAGTTAAATGAAATGTGGACTAAAAACAGGAGGTTCTATGGAAAGTAACTTCATTGGGTGATGTGATTATAAGTTTCTAACTGGGCATATCATGGTGGGTAGTCATGCCCCAGGCCTATAATTCATTCTTTCTTTCTTTCTTTCTTTCTTTCTTTCTTTCTTTCTTTCTTTCTTTCTTTCTTTCTTTCTTTCTTTCTTTCTCTTTCTTTCTTTTCTTTCTTTCTTTCTTTCTTTCTTTCTTTCTTTCTTTCTCTTTCTTTCTTTTCTTTCTTTCTTTCTTTCTTTCTTTCTTTCTTTCTTTTATTTATATCCTCACCAGAGGATTTTTTTTTCATTGCTTTTAGAGAGGGAGGAAGGAAAAGAAAGACAGAGCGAGAGAGAGAAACATAGATTGGTTGCCTTCTAGTACATGATGCCCTGACTGGGGATCGAACCCACAATCTAGTCATGTACTCTGACCAGGAATAGAACCTGCGACCTTTTAGACCATGGGATGATGCTCCAACCAACTAAGCCACACTGGCCATGGCACTAACTTCTTTAGTGAAAGGTAAGACAGCTCTATCCATTGTTCTTGTGCATTTAAGTTAACACAACTTGGAAATGCCAGAAGTAATACTCTTTAAAGAGGGTTTTAAACCTCAAGAGAGCACATAGTCTTAAATATCTTGTAAGTCAATCCCTGCCCTGCTTTCTCTAAGCTTCCATGTACATTCCCTCCTTAATTTCAAATGCATAAAAGAAGCTGGAAAACTGTTATACTCTCTCTTTTCCTGGGCATTGCCTACAGAGGTGGCTGCCATCTCCTACTCAGCACCATGGCTGCCCTCACACCCCTCGTCAAACCCAAGATTGTCAAAAAGAAGATCAAGAAGTCCATCTGGCACCAGTCAGACTGATATGTCCAAATTAATGGGAACTGGCAGAAACCCGGAGGCATTTACAATAGGGTACACAGAAGATTCAAGGGCCAGATCTTGATGCCCAACCTTGGTTATGGGAGCAACGAGAAAACAGTACATGCTACTCAATGGCTTTTGGAAGTTCCTGTTCCACGATGTCAAGGAGCTTGAAGTGCTGCTTATGTGTGACAAATCTTACTGTGCTGAGATTCCTCACAATGTCTCCTCAAAGAAGCGCAAGGCCATTGTGAAGAGTTGCCCAGCTGGCCACCAGTATCACCAATCCCAATGCCAGCCTGCACAGAAAAGAAAATGAATGGACAGTTTCTACATGTATTTGTGTTAATAAAACCATAAAATTTTGCCAAAAAATTCCCACTGTTATTCTCCAGAGTGTTTGGGAGATTTTGCTGTTACTGGACAGGGTCTAGACCCATAGTGGATCTACCTCAGGTCCCCCAGTAGTAGGTGGGTTCTTGACTTTATGCAGGGAAGATTTCACAACACAATTCCAGGGAGCTTGAGAGTATGTTTATTAAAGCTGGGGACAGTGAAACAAAGGAAGGGCCTCAGGTAGAGGAAGCAACAGGGGAAAGAAAGACAAAATAGTGGCCTTGGACACAGGTTCAGGGAGTTAGCCCAGGACAAGCTGTTGCTGCCTGCTGCTCTCCTGGTTGTGGGTCTCATGGGGACCCTTAGAGTCTAAGAGGAAGAGAGCAGAGATACAAGACGTGGGCAGGCTGCTGTAGCAAGCAAGGCATGGATCCTTTGTCTTGAGGCATTTTATCTTTGTTTGGCTGGCTGGAATCCTAGGGGAGGGCCTTTAACAGAATATTTATTAGTTTTTCAAGTGTGTTCTTCAATATATTTATTCATTAAAATGTACATATAGAGGAGTCAGGAGTTATTTTCTGATTAGTTTTACTCATATTGACAAAGAACATCATCAAGAACATCACTGAAGGGGTACCGGGACTAAGGCTATTCTGTCCTGGGATGTTCTGGAATGTGTAAACCATTTGTTCCTAAGTGTCCTTGGTTAGGGAAGATAAAACCTTGTGATTCGTTAGCTAGCTGTAAATTGCTCAAATCATTTGGCTTTCTTTAATTATTTTCCCTCAGTTTCCCTTACTCTACTTGTGAAGGAATTTCCCTAGCTGCTTACTATCCTGCCTCATTACTCCCTGGCATATGTTGTCAGTTTGGCTCAAATAAACATAAAAATTCTCTTCAGGTTTGGATGTTTCTTCAGTCAAGAGAAATATATGTATTTTGCCCTGGCTGGTATAGCTCAGTAGATTGAACATGGGCCTGTGAACCAAAGGATCGCGGTTCAATTACCAGTCAGGGCACAGGCCTGGGTTGCAGGTCAGTTCCCAGCAGGGGATGCATGAGAGGCAACCATACATTGATGTTTCTCTCCCTCTCTCCTTCCCTTACCCTCTAAAAATAAATAAGTAAAATTTAAAGCAAGAAATATATATATTTGCACTAGTTGGCACCCCCCTGCCACAGCTTCTGGCCTCCACCATTCTATTTTCTGTTTTTATCAAATGAATATACTCTTAAAAATAATTTCATGCCCTAGCTGGCGTGGCTTAGTGGTTGAGTGCCCTGTGAACCAAAGGGTTGCCAGTTCAATTCCCAGTCAGGGCACATGCCTGAGTTGTGGACCAGGCCCCCAGTAAGGGGCACACAAGAGGCAACCACACATTGAAGTTTCTCTCCCTCTCTTTCTCTCTTCCCCTTGCTTAAAAATAAATAAATAAATAAAATATTTTTTAAAGTAATAATTTCACTTGTTTCTTTTTACTTTTTATGAAGTGGCTACAAGAAAATTTAAAATTACTCATGCGGCTTGCATTATATTTCTATCAGATGGTGCTGTCTTGGTAGGGCCTGACAGTGAGGCCTAAATCAGGTTAGACATAATCATGGCTTATAAAATTCTGAATCTAGTTATTAAATCAAATGTCAAAATATCAAAATGTCATCATATAAAATAGTATATTGATAACTATATGAACCATAAGCCCTAAATTATATAAAAATAATAAACAGATGAGGAAGAGCATAATGATGAAATATATGTTAGATTCTTTCTAACAGATGAGACTCAAATTTCAAGATACATGTTTCACATCCTAATAATATTCTGGATCAGAATTTGATATACACTGAATCAGGTGAAGACAGAGGTCCTGGAGGGGTCTGAAACAGTGGTACTAAGTGTCAGATCAGCTTGGGACACAGGGCAAAAATATCAGCCAAAGTGAGTTGGGGAGAGGAGGGAAAATGACCAAAGTTGACCTGACACTGGGTCCCCTTCTCCCAGCCACCTGTCTAGCAGCTGAAGGCAGGGGCTGAATTTGTAATAGGAAGTGATAGAGCCAGTGGTCCACCTCTTCCCTTCCAGCTCCTCCATCACTGCCAAGTCCTGACTCATCCCTCCATTTATTCCAGTCACAGTGACAAATTGGAAGTGACATGTTGAGTGCTGAGAACACAGGAGGAAAGGATCTGACTAAGGAGAAAGGAAGTGAGGGGAATAAAATAGGAGTGGCTTCTTTTTCTCACCTCCACTCCCCCAGTTTATTTTGCAGCCACTTCTACCCCATCCCCCAGAGAGCACAGGCTTAGTAGGCAGGTGTTCTCTGGCAAAAAGGTGGCTCTTTCAGCAGCTTGGTCAGAAGTTGTGTCTCAGTCCCTCTGTAGCCAGAGCTATAAATCAGGTCCCATGCACAACATGAGACCACTGCTCCATTGAGTTGGAAGGATGAAGACAGATTGCCCCTTCCCACTTGGACAGAAGATGCCAAGTTTGTCCTCCTGCACCCACCTGGGAAGCTTTGGGTCAGGGCTGAATTTGAATTCTTCACCTGCCATTCTGGGCCCAATATACTCATGTGAAATTTATTTTTTGGGCCCATAGCCTGGGCAGTGCCTGCAGATAACTATAAAGTATACTATACACTTTGAAATTTTAAAATATGTCTTTTAAAATCTGGCTTAAAAAAAACCTTGTCTGTTTGCAAATATTTTAACTTATCATGGTTAGCATTTAATGTGTATTGTATTCCACAAATATGTGTTGAATACCAGATGTGTACCCAGCATCTGATTATTCAACAGATTTTTTTTACTTCAATCTCATCTATTATGCCAAAGCCTCTGGGCCCACGGTGACACAGCAGGTGTTCTGCACTCCCCATTAGCACTTAGGGCACTGGGGCTTAGGGGTGTGTATTGCCCTGAACACCATCAGCAATGTGAGGAGGATTTGGGAATGGAAAGCTGCCTTCTTTGTCTGATACATAAACCTATGGAGAAAATTGCAGTTACTGTAAAACTAAATTGAGGCCAAAATGTGTATGCTTCTAATTCCAGGCGTGGATAGATTTCTTCAGTTCATTGGATCAGTTGAGAGATACTTAAGCATTTTGAGCAGAGAAATATTAAGAGATTATTTCAAGAAGCCTATGGAGTAAGATTTGGGGTTGGTATATATGTGTTGGGGGGATCTTAAGGATAAGCAATATCTGGGCACAGGGGAAGGAGAGCAGAGAACTTCTGGTTTCAGAGCTGTGTAGGGTCCACACTCAAGAGCCTGGGAGACAGATGACATGGTGTCACTGATGAGCACTTGTGTGCCCATCTCAAGCCCTGTGCACGCTCCCCCTCCTGCCCAGCCACAGCTGGGGATGCAGCTTGCTTCTTTTAGTCGTAAAAAGAGAAGGCTGCATTTTATTTTAGAATGAATTTATACATACTCTATAAATGTGAAAGTTATGGAAAAACATTGCCATACCTGTGGAAAACCGTGATTCATATTTGGGGGGAGTTTTTGCTATCATTCTTTTTCTGTGTGTAGTTAACATTTTTACACAGAGATCCATGTGTAGCTTGCATTTTTCACTTCAATATTATATGAAAATCATTTCCCATGATGTTACACAGTCTTGATGAACAATATTTTAAATGGTTTCATATTTTTAGAGAGAATATCTACTCTGGTTTCCTTAATTTATTATTCCCCATCTAATGTTTCCAGTGCTTCCTTTTCACAAATAAAGCTTGGGTAAATACTTTTCTCTCCCTCTCCCTCTCCCCTTCCCCCTCCCCCCCACCCCTCTCTATTTACCTATCATCTAGGAAAAGAAGATAAATATGGACAAGAAGATGGAGGATGATGGGGAGGAGGGCTACTCATTCACGATAAAGACCCCGGTCCGAGTTGGGGTTGGGGGGTGGAGCCTAGAGTGAGCTGGCCTGTCACCAATAGCAGTGGTTGCAGAACTGGCAGAGCTGCCCCGAGTCCGAAGGCGGAGACAGCCCTCCATACTGCGGAAAACCTGGAGGGCGCTTTGTCGCATTGGCTCTTGGCCTTGGCCTCAGGCGGTCTCTGGCGCCTCCTGCTGTTCACACTGTAAACCTGCAAGGGGCGGCCGCTCTTAGTTCTCTTTCCCTTCTCCGCCTCCATCCTCCATCTTGCTTGTTCATTCATTTCCCCTCACTCCTCCCTCCCTAGCCCCTTTCTAGTCCCCCGCTTGTCAGTTTAGGGGTCTCAGCCGGAGAAGCCCGTTACGGAACTAGCAGCAATCATTGGACCCAGGGGAATGAGCAGGTCAAAAGGGGGCCTGAGCGGGCGGGATGGCTGGTGACTTGACCAGGCCCCAGACTCCTCTTGGCACTGCGACGCTAGAGGGGCTAATCTTGAGCCAGGACCGCTTGCCCCACGAGTCTGAGCCCCTTCTTGCAGTTCCTGGTGCCCTGTGGTCCCGGGAGGAGGTGCCAGAAAGGGCAGAACTTGAGGTGCGATGCAGACTGCAAATTCCTAGCACCTTGTAGCCACCTCTTGCGGGCAGAGAGCAGAGGAAGTGAGACAAGATGGCCTGGCCTGAGGTCTCTGGGACTGGGACCTGCCATTGTCAAACAAAACCAGGCCTCAGCAGTAGTTAAAGTGGTAAACCGGATTTTATTCAGGACTATTACAATAGGGGAAAACAGACCTCAGTATGGAACTGGGTTCAATTCTGAATACAACACGGGAAGGTAGCAACTTACTGTCAAGGTGGGGTCAGTGTCAGTGGATAGAAAATTCCTAAAAGGGAACATCAGGGTTAAAGGGGATCTTGGCTAAACCGACCTAAAATGATTCTTGCTGAAGACAGGCCAGGGTAATCAGATATCATCCGAGGATGTGAAGGAGGAACCCAATCCAATATGGAGGAGGGGTGTTCTACTTAAACTGACTTAGCAGGATCCTTGCCAAAATTGGACAATGCAGAGAGAAGCACAGAAACTCAAAAGTTGAGGCATAGTTGAGAAGTTCAGGGGAGCTGGAGTAGAGTTTGGTCAAGGAAAGAATCTTTGTCACTACTTCCTGGCCAAAGACTCTAGAAATGCTTCATGGTGACACTTTAAGACAACAGGACAATTGTTCAGGAGTGGGTGGGGGAGGGAGCTTGTGGGGGACAAGAAGCAGCCACCTCTCTGTACCCTTTGCAGGTCTCTAGAGCCCGGGCTACCTGGGATCTACATTCCCCTTCTCCAATTCAGAATCACCTCAGATATGAACCTGGCTCCCAGCCTGTAGGCCTTCTCTTGGTTTAGCCCCTAGGCTGTCATTGCAAAGGGGGCCATGAGGGATCTCAGTGACCTTACACAAACCCAGTGTCAAATCACCCCAAGTGGAGTTCATTTACCATCCTCTCTTTCTGAGAACCCCCCGACTTACATGTTCTTGTGCACCTTTTGTGGTTGGACCAAGCTATCCCTCCTGCTGTCCCAGACCAGAGACCAGATAGCCTGACCCAAGACACTTGGGAATGTTTTCCAGGCAAGGGGATGACTCCAAGCACCCATATAGGAAGGTTGATTCCAGAATCCAGCCAGCTGCTGCCCCAGAGACCCCACAGACTGCCCAACTGCAGACAGTTCAGCAAGAGGGCCGCCTGGAAGAGGAGAAGGGCTGCAAACACTAGAGCCAAGTGACCTAGCCTGGACACTGATTCATTCACACAACATAGATCTTAGAGCTTAGGTGTGACTGAACCTCACAAAGCCTTAAGCTCTACACACACTTGTCTATTTATTTTTCTATCCCCACATTCACCAAATGTATGTAGAGCTCTCAGGCACTTGGGATGCAAAGGGGAATTAGAAGGAGCTCAGAGGAGGAAGGAAGAAAGATGATATTATGGCCAAATGCAGTCAGGGAGAGCATGTGGAGGGGGAGCTGGGAAGAATTTATCAAGAAGGGGCCAGAAAATGCTGCTCCCATGAAGTTGCCTTAGAACTAAGCTATGGGATGTAAGAAAGAAGTCACCAAATTGACAGAGCGGGTGTGGGCTCCCATGGCAAAGAAAACAGGTGCCCAGTGGCCCTGAGTTCTAGCTCTCACATCCCAAGGCTTCCTCACAGCAAGGGAGGTGGGTGAGGCAAGCAGAAGCCAGAGTATGGAGGACAATGTAGGGAGAGGAATTATATCAGACTAGTGTTGGGCGATTGTGAAGCGGTTCACCGCACGCAAGGCAGCTGACTGACTGGGCGGTGGTCCCACAATTGAGTGCAGATAACTGGGGAGCGAGACAGACCACGCAACCCAGGGTCCCAGCGCTGGGCAATAAAGCCTCAAAACACTGATTGAAAACACCTCTGGGGGTTGAGGCGCAGGGAAAGACCCCCAGCCTCACAGGAGAGTTCGTTAGAGAGACCCACAGGGTCTTAGAATGCACACAAGCCCACCCACACGGGAATCAGCACCAGAAGGGCCCGGTTTGCTTGGGGGAACTGAGGTCCGACAGAGTGGAGCAAGCGCCATTGTTCCCTCTCAGACCCCCCCCCACACACACACAGCGTCACAACCCAGCGACTTGCATTGCCCCACCCTAGTGAACACCTAAGGCTCTGCCTCTCATACATAACAGGTGCGACCAGACCTGCCCCCCAAAAATGGCCGAAACAGAAAAACAGAACAAAGCTCCAGAAATAATACAACTAAGTGACCAAGAGATAGCCAACCTATCAGATGCACAGTTAAAAGCACTGGTGATCAGGATGCTCACAGAATTGGTTGATTCTGGTTGCAAATTAGATGAAAAAATGAAGGCTATATTAAGTGAAATGAAGGAAAATGCACAGGGAACCAATAGTGATGGAAAGAAAACTGGGACTCAAATCAATGGAGTGGACCAGAAGGAAGAAAAAAACAACCAAACAGAAAAGAATGAAGAAACAAGAAGACAAAAAAATGAGGAGAGGCTTAGGAACCTCCAGGACACCTTTAAACGTTCCAACATCTGAATTATAGGAGTACCAGAAGGGGAAGAGGAAGATCAACAAAGTGGAAAAGTCATTTGAACAAATAATAAAGGAGAACTTCCCCAAGCTGGCAAAGGAAATAGACTTCCAGGAAGTCCAGGAAGCTCAGAGAGTCCCAAAGAAGTGGGACCCAAGGAGGAACACACCAAGGCACATCATAATTACATTAGCCAAGATTAAAATGAAGGAGAGAATTCTAGAAGCAGCAAGAGATAAGAGGACAGTCACCTACAAAGGAGTTCCCATCAGACTGTCAGCTGATTTCTCAAAAGAGACCTTACAGGCAAGAAGGGGCTGGAAAGAAGTATTCCAAGTCATGAAAGGCAAGGACCTACATCCAAGACTGCTCTATCCAGCAAAGCTTTCATTTAGAATGGAAGGGCAGATAAAGTGCTTTCCAGATTAGGTCAAATTAAAGGAGTTCGTCATCACCAAGCCATTATTATATGAAATGTTAAAGGGACTTATCTAAGAAAAGGAAAATAAAAAACATGTATAGTAAAATGACAGCAAACTCACAATTATTAACAACTACACCTAAAACAAAAACAAAGTAAGCCAACAACTACAACAGGAACAGAACCACAGAAATGGAGATCACCTGGAGAGATAGCAACAGGGGAGAGGGAAGAGGAGAGAGGGGGGAAAGGTACAGAGAATAAGTAGTGTAGAGATCGGTTTGCAAAGTGCAAAACCTCCCTAGGCTTAGAAAATAAGAAGTTACAGAATGTTCCAGGAAGTAGAACATAATGGCAGGACTAGTTTAGTTGCTCAACTGAAAATTTTTGTTATAACCCAAGCCTCAGAGCACAGACTGTCCACGAGCCTGGCATGTTAATCTAAACCAATCATAATTGTCCACGCGCCGATCATACATACGACTAACCAATAGCTAACTGCCACATTTGCTTCTGTAAAACACTTGCTTGCTCGCTCTCATAAAAGACCCTTAGTTGTAAACGTTGGCGCGACTCTCATTTGCAGCTCTAAGGAGCACTGTGTCTCCGGACACGTTCGGAGAGTTCGCCCCTGCACAGGTAAAACTTTGGCCAAGAAAGTAACATCTTTGAAACCTTGAAAGGCTCCGACATTTGTTCTCGCGATTGGTGGATGCAACAGTAGCATAGATGGTAGGTAGAAAATAGACAGGGAGAGGTCAAGAATAGTATGGGAAATGTAGAAGCTAAAGAACTTAAGACACATGGACATGAACTAAA
>PVKM010036596.1:0-14746 GCA_004027735.1 Carollia perspicillata | reverse complement strand
AAGGCGGGATTGCGGTGGGGTGGGGAGGGCCTGGGGAAGGAGAATCCAGCTCGCAGCCTCATCCAGTGCTGCGGTGTCCTCCCTTCCCTCCTGGGGCCTGGCCAGTCAGGTGTTCCTGTGTGGTGGCAGAAGGAAACAATGCCCTGGGGCCCCGTTATCCTTTGTCACTTGATGTGCCTCCGAAGACTGGAGTGATTTCAGAACTGGCTCTCGATGGGGGTAGGGAGAGCTCACAGCTCACCAAGCCCAGGCTTGGACACTGCCCATCGATAACCTACAGCCCTCCAGCAATGTGAAATGTCCTGTGGCGAGGAATCGCAGCGAGGCGTTTCTATGAGCTATTTCATTTCTGGACCCAGGAATCAGTGCCACTGGACTGCAGCAAGTCCCCTTTGTCACAGCGGCTCCTGGCTGCGGTCGCCACGAGAACTCCGATGGTGTGTTTTTGCTGCCATCTATTGTCTGCTGTGGGGAAAGCACACGGTTTGCCTGCTGGAGGAGGCAGCAGCCCTGTCCGCTTAGCAGCCTGGCACCCTCACCGCACATTGAGGGGAAAATAAAAACCAAGATGTTGGTGTCCCCAAGTGAAAACCCCATTATGAAAACCTGTGTTTACTGACTGACTGTCAGTGTAAAGCAGCTCCGTTTGAACTGTAATCAAACTACCAAGTGACCTTTCTGTCCCTCTGCCCAGCATCACTGAAAGGGCCTATTGTTCCTTTGGTTCAATGAAGAAGTCTTCTGTTTAGTTAAGCAAGTGTTTTTCCAACCATGTCTCCTGGTGAGTTACAGAAAGATGATTGTTGGGTCTTGTTTGTTGTTGTTGTTTTTATTTTAATACCCCCTCTTTCCTCCCTCCTCAACAGCCCATCCCCACACTTCTTTACTTTTTAAGCAAAGGAGAACAGAATGACCTGAGCAGCACCGTGAGCCTTGAGAGGTCCCTGGTCCCGATGTAAGCTGGCTGCTCTTGGCCCCACCCCCCAGGGCCTGGGGACGCCCCGAGTTTCTGAGGCTTCCACACGGGAATGGGACACAGAACAGCCCCCTGTGAGCCAGGGACACCATTTCTGATCAATGCGTTTACATGTGGTGTGCTTTTCTGTCTTGCAGTTGTTTGTTGGACTTGGGTTCCCTTACGAGGGCCCAGCTCCCCTGGAGGCCATCGCAAATGGATGTGCTTTTCTGAATCCCAAGTTCAACCCACCCAAAAGCAGCAAAAACACAGACTTTTTCATTGGCAAACCAACGCTGAGAGAGGTAAGGAGCTCTTAAAATCCTTCTACTTTCAGTAACATGATAATGGCTATTTACTGAATGCCAGGGGCCCACTTAAGCTAATAGCCTTGGACAGCAGGTGTTATCAACTTCACTTAACACAGGTGGGTGGAAGGAAGGTGAGAGGGGGGCTTAGAGAGGAAGCACAGGATGACACCTGCTCTAGGTAGTGGCAGTGCTGGGATTTGAATCTATTTCTGCCGCTCCATAAAGTGTGGGGTTTTTTTTAAAGAAGATTATATGTATTTATTTATTTATTTTTAGAGAGAGGGGAAGGGAAGGAGAAGGAGGGAGAGAAACATCAGTGTGAGAGAGAAACATCAATTTGTTGCCTCTTGAACGTGCCCCAACCAGGAACCAAACCTGCAACCCTGGCACATGCCCTGACCAGGAGTCAAACCCAGCAACCTTTCACTTTGCGGGATGATACCCAACCAACTGAGCCACACCAGTCAGGGCAAAGTGTGGGATTTTCTTCACTCTGCCCCAACTATCTTTCTTTTTAAAAAAAAGATTTTATTTATTTAGAGGGGAAGGGAAGGAGAGAGGGAGAGACATATCAATGTATGGTTGCCTCTCATGTGTCCCCTGCTGGGAACTGGCCTGCAACCCAGGCATGTGCCCTGACTGGGAATCGAACTTCGATCCTTTGATTCACAGGCCCAAGCTCAATCCACTGAGCTACACCAGCCAGAGCCCCAACTATCTATCTTAATTCAAACAGACATCCCCAGCTGAATGAGCTGAACTCTGGTTTTCTGAATGTTCAGAGTTATGGAATAAGGAAGTCAAGTGGTTACCAGGTATTTCTGAAGGACCTACTCTCCATGATGAGTTGTGGGGTCCTTGAAAAAAGATCCACCTTGAGAAACAGGATGTATCATGGGTGACTGAAGTAATGTGCCCGGTACATTAGCCCACCCTCAGAAGGCACCACGCTGAGAAGTGATCCTGCCATTGCTCCTGCCGTTTGCAGAAGCTTCACTTGAATTGCCTTCAGAGATCCTCTTGAAAATCTACAGGGGGGAATAATGAATCACCATTGGAGGCAGTCAGATTCGATTTGGGGCAATAAACAAAACTCCTTTAGAGCCTGTGAGTGATCAAGCTGCGCGCTTTTCTGCTCAGAAACTGGTGTGCGTAAGAAACCATGACATTGATTTTTTTATTACAGGGGGAGGAAGCCTCTGGGTCGACTCTCTCCCACCCCTGGATACTACAAAAAAATGCATTTTCCATGAGTATTCTTTACTTATCAGCAATCTTACCAATTTATAGAGTGGTTTATTTTGAGAATTCTTTTATTTGAACCTCCTGATCATTGCTGAAATGGCCAAAGGAGGTGGAGGAAGAGCAACAAGATCCATAGACGATCCTCAAAAAGCTGAACTTGTAGCCGAGATAACCTCGGACAAGGGTTCACTGGATGTGTGTATTTGCCTGCTTTCTCTTCTGCTAATGTGACGAATTTGAATTCTTCACTTTGGAGAGCAGTTTCCTTTTGGAAGGTCATTCTCAAGTTGCACCCGGGGCCCATGTGCAGTCTGGCACTGAAGAGTGTGTTCTTTGGAAAGGCCTGAAAAGGCGCTCCCGGCACTGAGAACGTCTGAGGGTGGGGATCTCTGCCTTCGCATGTGGCTGACTTCTTTACCTTCGGTATTTGGGATAGAAAATATGAGTGAATAAATGGTCCCTATGTTTTAATTTAGGCGAAGGAAATCTCTGAAGTTCTATTTCTTTTCACATAGTATAATTATTTGTAATTTTCTGTTTTCTTTTTACTTTTTTGTGATAACATATACACAATGTTACAGTGACCGTTTTAATGATTTTTGTGTGTATAATTCACTGGTATTAAGTAGATTCACCATGTTGTCCAACCATCAGTGATTTCCAGAACTTATTTATCATCCCAAACATGAACTATACTCATTAGGCAATAACTTTATATCCTCCCCTCTCCACAGCCACTGGTAACCTTTCTTCTTCCTATAAACTTAAAAACTGTAGATACCTAGTATAAGTAGAATTATACAGTACCTGTCCTTTGTGACTGGCATATCTCACTTAGCGTGATGTTTTCAAGGCTTGTTCAGGTGGAAGCCTAGGTCAGGATCCTTTCTCTTTAAGAGTGAATAACATTCAATTCTATGAGTATACACCACCTTTTATCTTTCCATTCTTGGGGTTGGGTTTTTTTTGTTGTTTTTTTTTTTACTTTTTGTCTGTTGTGAACAATGCTGCTCTGAACATTGGTGTAAAAGAATTTGTTTGAGTCCTTGCTTTTGCTTCTTTGGGTTATGTCCCTACAAGTGAAATTGTCAAAATTTACTTTTAATGTATTTTGAAATAATTTTAGTTTTAACAGAAAGTTGGAAAAAATTGCATAGAGTTTGGGTAATCCTTCTTTCAGCCTCCTCTAACAGTAACATATTACAAAACAATAATACAGTTATCAAAACTAAGAAATTAACATTGGGTCCTGGCTAGTATGGCTCAGTGGATTGAGCACCAGCCTGCAAACCGAAAGGTCACCAGTTCAATTCCCAGTCAGGACACATGACTGAGTTGCCAGCTAGGTCCCCAGTTGGGGGCACGTGAGGGGCAACCACACAATAATGTTTCTTTCTTCCTCTTTCTTCCTTCCCCTCTCTCTAGAAATAAATAAATCTTTATTATTATTATTATTATTATTATTATTATTATTATTATTGTATTTATTTATCTTCAGAGGGAAAGGGAAGGAGAGAGGGAGAGAAATATCAATGTATGGTTGCCTCTCATGCGCCCCCCGCTGGGAACTGGCCTGCAACCCAGGCATGTGCCCTGACTGGGAATCGAACCACGATCCTTTGGTTTGCAGGCCCGCGCTCAATCCACTGAACTACTCCAGCCAGGATGAAATAAATAAATCTTTAAAAAAAAAAAGAAATTAACATTGGTACTGTAGTATTATCTAAACTACAAACTTGACGTGGACTTCACCAGTTTTTTTCACTAATATTATTTTTATGTTCCAGGATCCAATTCAGGATCTCACTTTGCACTTAACTGTCACGTCTCCTTAGTCTCCTCCAGTCTATGACAATTCTTCAGCCTTTCATTGCCATTCATGACCTTGACATTTTGAAAGAGTATAGCTCTGTTTTTGTACACTGTCCTTCAATTTGGCTTTGGCTGATGTACTCTCAGGATTAGTGTGAGGGCTGCACATTTTGGCAGTAATACCGCAGAGGTGCCCGTGCCCTTCTCGCTGTGCCCTGTCAGCAGGGGCATTGTGTCAGTGCCTCTTATCACAGGCGATGGTAACCTGGATCACTTGGCTGTGGTGGTAACTATAAGGTAATACTACACAGCTACTCTTTGTCTTTATATTGGGGAAAATATTTTGATATTATGCAGATATCCCGGGTCTTCTCACACTTTTGCCCACTTATTTTTACCGTATGTCCGTGGATCTTACCTATAGCAATTATTACTGTGGTGCTCTATTAGTAATTTTCTTTGTCCTCGTCATGACTTGTTTTATTTTTTTTCATTTTCTTATATATATTTCACTTTATTGTACTTCACAGATACTGCATCTTTTTATTTATCTTTATTGTATTTTTTCCATTACCATGTAGTCCCCTTACACCCCCTGGCCCCCAGCAGTCGCCACCCTGTTGTCCGTGTCCGTGAGTCCTTTTCCTTTTTGTTCAGTCTCTGCACTCCCTGACCTCCCCTCCACCCCAGCTGTCAGCCTGCTCTCCATCCATGAGTCTGCCTCTGCTTTGCTTGTTAGTTCAGTTTATTCATTAGATTCCACATAGGAGTGAAATCGTATGGCATTTGTCTTTCTCTGACTGGCTTATTTCACTTAGCATAATGTTCTCCAGGTCTATCCATGCTGTCACAAAGGGTAAAACTGTCTTTTTACAGCCGAGAAGTATTCCATTGTGTAAATGTCCCATAGTTGTTTTATCCACTCATCTGTTGATGGAGATTTGGGCTGCTTCCGTATCTCGCTGGGTGTAAATAAGGCTATAGTTGACATAGGGGTGCTTATGTTCTTTCAAATTAGAGTTTGGGGTTCCTTCTGATACATTCCCAGAAGTGGGATTGCTGGGTCAAAAGGTAGATCGATTTTTAATTTTTTGAGGTATCTCCATACTGCTTTTCACAGTGGCTGCACCAACCTGCATTCCCACCATAAGTGCAACAGTGTTCCACTTTCTCCATATCCATGCCAGCACTTGTTGTTTGTTGATTTATTGATGATAGCCATTCTGACAAGTGTGAGGTGGTATCTTATTGTGGTTTTAATTTGCAGTTCCCTGTTGATTAGTGGCTTTGAGCATCTTTTCATATGTCTGTTGGCCATCTGTATGTCCTCCTTGGAGAAGTGTCTATTCAGGTCCTTTGCTCATTTTTTTAATAGGGTTGCTTGTTTTATTGGTGTTGTTTTGTAAGTACTTTATAAACTTTGGATATTAATCCCTTACCAGATGTATCAGCGAATAGGTTCTCCCATTCTGTGGGTTATCTCTTTATTTTGTTGATGATTTCTGTTGCACTGAAAAAACTTTTTAGTTTAATGTAGTCCTGTTTGTTTATTTTTTCTTTTGTTTCCCTTGCCTGGGGAGTTAGACACAAGAAAAATATCTACAAGGAGTGTCCGAGATTTTGCTGCCTATGTTTTTTCTTCTAGGATTTTTATGGTTTCTGGTCTAACATTTAAGTGTTTGATCCATTTTGAATTTATTCTTACGTGTGGTATAAGGAGGTGGTCTAGTTTAACATTTCTGCATGTATCTGTCCAGTTTTCCCAACACCAGTTATTGAATAAACTATGCTTAGCCCATTGTATGTGCTTGCTTCCTCTGTCAAATATTAATTGACTGTAAAGGCATGAGTTTATTTCTAGGCTTTCTATTCTGTTTCATTGATCTAGGTGTCTGTTTTAATGCCAGTACCATGCTGTTTTGATTACTATGGCCTTGTAGTATATTTGAGATTAGGTAGCATGATTCCTCCAACTTGGTTTTTCTTTCTCAGGATCACTGTTGTTGGTATGTAGGGCCTTTTGTGGTTCCCTATAAATTCTTGAAATATTTGTTCTAATTCTGTGAAATAAGTTATTGGAATGTTGATAGGAATTGCATTGAATCTATAGATTGCTTTGGGTAATATATAGACATTTTAATGATGTTAATTCTTCCTGTCTAAGAACATGGTATGTGCTTCTTCCACTTACTTGTATCTTCGGTTTCTTTCTTCACCTTCTTATAATTTTCCATATACAGGTCTTTTACATTCTTGATTAGATTTATTCCTAGGCATTTTATTCTTTTTTGAAGCAATCGTGAATGGGATTGGTTTTTTGATTTCCATTTCAGTTAGTCCATTATTGGCATATAAAAGTGCAACTGATTTCTGGATATTAATTTTGTATCCTGCTGCTTTGCTGAATGTATTTATCAGTTTTAGTAGTTTCTTGGTGGAATCTTTCAGGTTCTCTGTGTACAGTATCATGTCATCTGCAGCTAATGACAGTTTTACTTCTTCCTTTCCCATTTGTATGCCTTTTATTTCTTCTGATCTCATTGCTGTGGCTAGGACCTCCAGTACTGTGTTGAATAAAAGAGGTAAAAGCAGACATCCCTGTCTTGTTCCAGTCTTAAGGGGAGCACTTGTAGTTTTTGCCCTTTGAGTATGATGCTGGCAGTGGGTTTGTCATCTATGGCTTTTGTTGTGTTTAGGTATGTTCCCACTTTGCTGAGAGTTTTTATTATAAATAGATGCTGGATTTTGTCAAATGTTTTTTCTGCGTCTATTGATACGATCATGTGATTTTTATACTTTATTTTGTTTATGTGGTTAATCACATTTATTGATTTGCAAATGTTGTGCCAGCCTTGCACTCCTGGAATAAATCCCACTTGATCATGGTGTGTGACCTTTTTGGTGCATTGCTGTATTATGTTTGTTAATATTTTGTTGAAGATTTTAGCACTTATGTTCATCAGGGATATTGGCCTATAAATTTCTTTCACTGTAGTGTCTTTATCTGGTTTTGGAATTAGGGTAATGCTAGCCTCGTAAAGAGGAGGGAGGAGCCTTTTCTCTTCTTGAATTTTATCAAATAGTTTGAGCAGAGATGTTAGATCTTCAAATGTTTGGTAAAATTCACCTGTGAAGCCATCTAGCCTAGGGCTTTTATTTTGGGAGGGTTTTTTGATTACTGCTTCCTTTTCACTAGGTGTAGTCTGTCTATTCAGATTCTCTGATTCTTCCTGATTTAATTTTTGAGAACTGTATGTTTCTAGGAATTTATCCATTTCATCTAGGTTGTCCAGTTTGTTGGAATATAATTTTTTATAATATTTTCTTATAATCCTTTGTACTTCTTTGGTGTCAGTTGTTATTTCTCCTCTTTCACTTCTGATTCATTTATTTGGGTGCTTTCTTTTTTTTTCTTGATGAGTCTGATTAAAGGCTTATCAATCTTGTTTATCTTTTCAAAGAACCAGCTCTTGGATTCATTGATGTTTTATAGCATTTTTAAGACTCTTATTTCATTTATTTCTGCTCTGCTCTTTATTACTTCCTTCCTTCTACTCACTTTGGGCTTTGTTTGTTTTTCTTTTTCAAGTTCCTTTAAGTGTAAAGTTAGACTGTTTATTTGAGCTTTTTCTTGTTTTTTCAGATAGGCCTGTAATGCTATGAATATTTTCCTCTTATGATTGCTTTCCCAGTGTCCCACAGGTTTTAGACTGTTATATCCTCATTTTCATTTTCTCCAAGGTATCTTTTAATTTCTTCCTTGATCCTATTTTTGACCCATTTATTGAGTAATGCATATTATTTAGCTTCCATGTCTTTGTGTGTCTTTCAGTGTTACTGAGTGATTTCTAGTTTCACAGCATTGTGATCAGAGGAGGTGTTTGATACGATTTCAATCTTCTTAAATTTACTGAGACTTTTTTGTGTCCTCACATGTAGTCTATAGCCTAGAAAATGTTCCCTGTGCACTTGAAAAGTATGTATATTCTGCTGTTTTGGAATGAAATGCTCTGAAGACATCAGTTAAATCCATTTGATCTAGTGTGTCGTTTAAGTCCGCTGTCCCCTTGATTTTCTGCCTGGAAGGTCTGTACATTGAAGTTAATGGAGTGTTAAGATCCCTGACTAAGACTGTGTTTCTGTCGCTCTTTCCCTTTATGTCTATCAAGATTTGCTTCACATATTTAGGTGGTGCTGTGTTGGGTGTATAAATGTGTACTAAGGTTAATATCCTCTTGTTGGATCGTTCCCTTTATCATTATGTCGTGTCCTTCCCTGTCTCTTACTATAGCCTTGGCGTTAAAGCCTATTTTGTTGATATAAATTCTGCTACCCCAGGTTTTGTTTTGTTTTCTTTTCTTTTCTATTTGCATGAAATATCTTTTTCCATCTCTTTACTTTTAGTCTGGTACATCTTTCCATCTGATTATGGTTCTCTTGGGGGCCATATATATCTTGTTTTCTTTTCCATTCAGATACTCTCTGTCTTTTGGTTAGAATGTTTAAGCCATTTATACTTAAGGAGGTTATTAATACATATGTAAGTAGTTCCATTTTATTATCAGACTATTTTCCTGTGTGTTTTTTTTTTCTTTCTCTTTTTCTTCTTAAGGCAAGCCCTTTAACATTTGTTGAGTACTGATTTGGTATTAACAAACTCCTTTAGCTTTTTCTTGTCTGGGTAGCTCCTTATTTCTCCTTCAATTTTCAATGATAGCCTTGCTGGGTAAAGCAGCCTTAGATATAGGTCCTTGCTTTTCATTACCTTGAATATTTCATGCCTCTCCCATAGGCCTGAAATGTTTCTGTGGAGTAATCAGATGGCAGCCCAACTGGTAACTACCTGCTTTTCTCTTGTGGCTTTTAGGATTCTCTTCTTGTCTTTAAGCTTTGTCATTTTAATTACAATGTGTCTTGGTGTAGGCTGCTTTGGGTGAAACCTATTTGGGACTCTCAGAGCTTCCCGGACTTGTTTGTCTTTTTTCTTCACCAGATTAAGGAAGTTTTCGGTCATCATTTCTTCAACTAGGTTCTCAATCCCTTGCTCACTCTCTTCTCCTTCTGGTATTCCCATAATACAGATGTTGTTACACTTCATATTGTCCAAAATGTTCCTTAGGCTCTCCTCATTTTTTTTAATTCTTTTTTCCTTTTGCTGCTTTGCCTGGGTGTCTTTTTCTACCTTGTCTTGCAAATAATTGGTTCGATCCTGTGCTTCATCTGACCTACTATTTATTCCTTTCAGTGTATTATTTATTTCAAATACTGCATTCTTTATTTCTGACTGGTCCTTTCTTATGGTTTCTATGTCTTTTTTCCACACCGTTGAGTATCCTTGTAGTCATCACTCTAAACTTAATGTCTGATAATGTCTTAATGTCTTAATTGCTTGCCTCCATTTCATTTAGTTCTTCTTCTGGAGAATTCTCTTGTTCTTTCATTGGGATCTTTGTCTTCCCATTTCGGCTGCTTCTTTGTTAAACTAATCAGCTTTAAACAGATGAGTTATTAAGCTAATCATGCTGTAATCAGTACCTTGGCTTAAGCTCCACAGGGTAGGGCAGAGTAATTCCTGTGGGCAGGGCTCTTGCTTCCCCCAGGCTGATGCCACTTGGTGGGGGTTGCTTTGCCTGAGTAAGATGGCCACTGCTATATGGGGAGGACTCAGCACAGGGAGCCTGGTGGCTGTTTCCTCAGTTCTCTCTCCAGAGCCACCAACCTCAGACTCTCCTCAAGCATCTCTTATCCACTCTGTCCTCCCTCTGCCAGAGCCCAGATAAGTGGCTGCAAAAGAAATTTTTCCCATTGGCCCTTTAAGAGGCACTCTGTTTCCAACTGTCTCTCCCTGGCAGACAGAACCTCTGCTGCCTTTCACAGCCGGATGTTATCTGGGTTCCTTTCTGGCTTTGGTGCTGTAGGCTGGGGAGCCCAGCTTGGGGTTTGGACCCCCCCACTTCTCAGGGGGAACCTCCCAGCCACTGAAATATCCCTCTAGAACCTCAGCTGCTGCCAGTGGGAGCCCAGCGAGACCGCTCACTCCTCCTCTGCACTCCCCACCAATCTCGTTGTGATGACGTGGTTTCTTCTGTCTGTCCATGGTTGTAAGGTTTCTCTCCAGGTAGTGTTGAGGTGGCTATTTAGGATGATTTTTCTACAATTTAGCTGTAATTCCAGACTGTTCTTGGGTGGAGGTTAGTGTAGCTTCCACTTACTCCTCTGCCATCTTGGATCTCATGACTTGTTTCAAATGCCTGAAAAGCAAAGAAACCCATCTTTTTCCTTCCTGCAGTTTCTATGTATAAGCCTTTGAGGAACGATTAATCAAAAGTATTATAGACTGTGTTGGCAACTAGTACCTTTTTGTTAGTGATAATTCTGAAGATTTTGATGATACTTTGTTACATGTGAGTACTTTTTTCCTGAAAAAAACAAAGTAGGACCATTGAACACAGTCTAACTATTTCTCAGTGACTCACATAATAATGCATAGACCAGATCAGCCAGTATGAAGTTACTGAGAAAAGTGTGATCGTTGTTTTCTATTAGTTGTCATCATTTACTAATGTACTTTTTACTGAGATCATGGAGGGTTTTCACTCTTCATGACTTAAAAAGAGAATAGGCATTGAAGCTGCCCTCTCGCCCCCAGGCATTTGGTTCCTCCTCTTCCTTCAGATGATAATGCCAGTGCTTGAATGAGACTAGTTGAAAGGGCACTTTGTCGTCCTTTCAATAGCTGCCCAGCAAGTGACCTCACACAGATGACTCCAGGGGCCCTGGGCTCCCCTGGGAGGGCCAGGATGCCGAAGGTCAGTTGACAGATGTACATGGTGCCCTATACAGTCCACGGTGCTTGTTGCCACATTTGGGGGGACTAGTTAAGACACATTTCCTGCTTTCTAGGAGCTCATAATTTGATATGGAAGAGTGGTAAGACAGACGGATAATCAACCAAAATGCATAAAGTGATAGTAAAGATTAAGGAGGGAAGTTAATTTGGAGTTGTGCCAGGTGGAGAATGTGCTGGGTTAACTGAGAAGGGTTGGTGCAGGAGCTGTGCCTGTAAGGAATAGAAGGAAAGTGGGATTTTAAGCTTCAGGGGCATGAAAATTGATGAATTGGAAGGAAACCCCAAGGTCACATCACTTTATGCAAAAGGGCAGGTTCTATCTGATGTTCATCTCCTCCTCTGCTGGAGACAATCCAGAGAGCAGGCTGGGAGCCAGCAAAATCACATAGTTTTGAGAGGAGCCAATGAACTTGACATTAGGGCCAGGTGGGCCACTGGACTCTGCTCTTCTAGCTTGCAAAAGCCAGAAATGTCCCTATTCAAAGATGCTGTTAATTAGGAAACAGGTATCAACAGTTCTACTGATTTCTAAGGGTCAAAAATCCCAAGAAATTATCTTTTTTCCCCTCAGCAAATAGAGGAATTTCAACAGAAGTGTATATAACTGTAGCTGTCTTTTTGTGCCCATGCTAATCTTTCAAGTTAAGTGACAATTGATCTATACAAATTGCATATATGTCTCTTCTTTGCCTCCTTTGAAGAGAAGAAAACATCTAGATTTTTCTTTGTTTTTAGAAAACAAAAATACTTTGTCATTATTTTTTCCACTGGATGAATTTCTAAGACCACGGCGTACACTGAAGAGAGCACATTCTATAATACCATCAGTAATGTGCTTGGTTCAAGTCATACTTTAAATGTAACATAAGTTGGATTTTTATCGTTATTTTGGGAAACGTATAGTGGGGTTTTGATCATTATCATGACACCTTGTAAACCATTAGAAGTCCCTGGCTTCAAGGTTGTTACTGTTGTTGTTTTTTCCCCATGAAGAGAATTCATGTCCTCCCGGGAGATTTAATAGCCACTCTAAAGTAATGTCTCGTATTTAATAAGATTGTCATTACTCTTACAAACTATACTCCTGTAGATTTGCTGAATGATAGGCAAGGAAGTAGCTCAGATCACACGGTTCTCAATAAATGAACAAGAAGGAACATGACATTCGGCAGGTAGGGGAGGAATGATGAATCACAAAATGCCTTACTCATAAAATTAAGTAATCCTTAATAAATGTAAATTAATAAAATGTAATGGCTCAGCATTTTATGTTTTCCAAGAACTTCAAACAAACTTGTAAATAAGCGAGGACCTTATAAAGGGTAGGAGAGAGAGACTGCTGATATGTAAGTAGCTAAGTAGTGACATTCATGCCAACTTTTGCCCTGATTCCATTGTAAGAATTAATGATGTAGTTTGTTCTCCAGGCCACAAAATGAATATGGCGTGACATTTGCTTATCTTTAGAAAAGATCTAGCACAGGTATAAATTCAGCATGGAAGTTTTTTAGGCTGGCAAGTTTTAAGAGAGAGGTTAAAAGGCTAGTATTTACGTTGGACTTCATTTGGTCTTTGCCTTAAGAACCCAATAGCATCACTAATAATTGTCATTTTCCTTTCTTTCTAAAGCTAGTAAGTTGTTGAAGGATCTAGATTTGAATTTGCTCAGCTACTTTTTAGCCATGTGGTCTTGGGGAATTGTAACCCCCTCTAACTCTTAGAATCCTCATTGATACAGAGGAAACCTCATAAATAATGCATGTGCAGGTGATTAGCACAGTATCTGGCCTCGCCAGAGGCTTCATTGTACACCTCGAAACTAAAATATGTGCTGAGGGAAATGAATCATGTTTTTACAGCTCTGTGAGCCTGCGGGCATTCTGTAGGGTCTATTACTAACCAGGAGTCTGAGCAAAAGAGGAGGTTACCTGTCAGAAGGAAGGAGAACCGAACAGGATAGCAAGGTGCACGACTGGCAGAGAAGTCAGGAGCAAAGTCTAGGGTACCTGCACCTCAGAATCGCGTGGTTTTCCTGATAGGGTGCCTGTGAAGGCTTGGAGCCGAGACTCAGTAACTTACATAGCCCGAGTAGTGCATACACGCCGTCTGTGTGGTATAGGGCACAGGAACGGTGACACGAGCAGGATGGAGCAGTGCCAGTTAAATCATTCAGTCCTCTTGAGTGCACTGGGGTCCGAACGAAAGAAAGAGCCCTCTTGGCCCCTAAAGCAAAGGACCCAACTTTACCAGACCCAACACCTCCTTTTATTACAAGAGTAATTTAACATCTACTTTTCTCCCTCAAATGAAATTTGTAAATAATATACCCTGCCTACATGTGTAATTTCAAAAAAAAGATTATCTACTATGAGAGAAATGAAAGCAAAGTAATTTACAATAAGGTAATACGTACATCAGTATATATGTATTCAAGAAATACTAATCTATACCCAAGAACTGTACTGGAAGACATCATGATATCTTGTTCCTCTTTCCAATGAGTAAGTTTGTGTTTAAAAGGAATAAAACATGCAGCTGAATCTGGTCAGGTCTTTTTTGCTTATAATTGACATGAAAGAGGAGCTAAATAAAAGAAGTTCCTATGTATACACACATACAAGTATATGCGCAATTGACAGTAATGGGGTAGCTGCAAATACAGATCATTTGGGTGTGTCACACTGGAGATTCAAAATATCTGAACAATGTTGACTTGGCTGCCATATTTCTGAAATGGAATCAGCTTATTGGTGACATTCCAAATAAAACAGACACCCCTTGATTTAGGTGACAGTCGTGTTCTTAGCAAAGTCAGTGTATATAAAAACTGTGCCGAAGAGCACAGCGAGCCCACAGGAAAGCCCGGCGGGGCATGTGACGGCTGTGTGGGAAGCGAACCGTTCCGGGCCGTACAGGACTACCGTGCGCTTCACGACGTGTCTGACGTCCCTGGTCTCTCCCCACCCATTAAGGGTAGCCCCCCCAGTGTTTGTGAGAACTGAAAATGCTCTCACAAGTGCCCAGAATGCTCCCTTCACACCATAGCCTTGAAGGCTATGAATACCAGAATAAGGGGGAAAACACATTTGAGGGGTAGATTTAGCTGTCTCAAAGAAAGGGCTCTTGAAGAGCTGAGACTTAACCAGTGCTCGTGCCGGGCTTCATCGACCACCCCTTCTTCTTAAACTAAAGCCCTCTTCAGAGCAGACACTGCCTTTCCTTGCTTTTCTGAATCCAGATTGTCTTTATAAATACGAAGTCTTCAGTGTTATGCTAATGATTATTCCTGAAAACCATTCCAAAGTTCCCTAGTTTTCTGGCATTATTTCGCTTTCTGTCACCTTTTATGTGTGCCATTATCCATCCTCCTGTGACTTGAAAGCCTTTATTGTAATTTTCCTATGCTTACTTGCCTATCCTAACTGACTTTTAACACACACAAGTTTGCTCTGGGTGATTTCAGGGCTGGGACATGATGGCGGGTGGTAAATCTTACTATTTCTTGGTGTGATGTGAGGGATTGGAGCCACCTGTAACATCTTCCGTGTGTCCTGGTTCTGACTCTAACTCTTC
>PVKM010036595.1:0-14742 GCA_004027735.1 Carollia perspicillata | reverse complement strand
GGGACCCCCGGTCCGCCGGCTGTCGCCATGCCCATTCCACCAGCCACCACCTTGCTGAGAGCCTTCTCTTCCTGGCTGCCCGTCTCCGCCCCTCCTGCCGATCTGGGTAAGTGTTTCTTCTTTAACTCCTTGGTTGTCGGACTCCCATACAATTCAATTTTCTGGCAGTTCTGGTTGTTTTTTGTTTTTAAATTTGCTGTTGTCCTTTGATTGTGCGAGGAGGCACAGTGTGTCTACCTGTGTCTCCATCTTGGCCGGAAGTCCTTAATGGGTGGCCTTTCAATGTTTTTAATGTTCTTATTGCATTGTCCAGCAGAAGCTATTAGTTGAGTAAAAGTGATTCTAATCAGTTTTTCTGTAAGAAAATTTTAGATTAGCAACCCTCTGAGTTCAATCTTCTTTTTCTGGGAATATGGCTGTGTTCTAGAGTAAAGTATACCTACCTATGCCTCCATCTTGGCCAAACATTAGTATCTGATATTTTGATTCAAGGTGAAATTGCCCATGAACATCAGTATTTTTAAATTCATGGTCAAAGGAAGCATCATGCATATTTTTAAAATGTAAGAGTTTTGTTTACAAGTGAAAACTCCACCCATTTTCTTAGGTATTTCTGATTAATAGGAGACGAGGATTATTTAATGGCTTGGCCTGTTCCTGGCCAAGTGGCACAACCTCTCCCTCATTTTCCATCCTTCTGAGGGTCTCATAGCCTCTCTTCCTGGTGGGATTCCTCGTTTGCTGCCTGTCCACTCCGCCTATGTCTTGGTTTGCTCCATCATTTTGGTGAAGTGTATTCTTCAGTACTGTCCTGAGAGAGAAGATGTAGGCCATCCTTTTCTGAGATCTTAAATATCTGAAAACAGCTTCACCCTCTGTCTGCATCTGCTCGAGGGTTTGGCTGCCTGAGAGCTGTGAGTTGGCGTGCTGATGAGCGCTGATGAGCCGGTCTGACAATGCGGTCCTTGGAAAGGCCTGCTTACAAGACTGGCCCTCGGCTGGTGTCTGGGAATTTGAATTTGAAACAGCTCCTCACACTGATATAAACGTTCTTTGAAAGATAAGAGTGCTTTATGATGCCGCAGCTGTGTGTGCAAACAACATGACTTATGTTGAGCCCCTGTTTTTCTTTCGGGGAGTCTAGAATTTTGGTATGTGATAGGCAGAGGGTGCCTACATGACCCTCCCCCAGCACAAATACATAAATAAAATAAAATAAAAACACACACAAAAACCCCCGGGTGTTGCCTCTCTAATGAGCTTCTCTGACATCGTGTCAAACCCTAGGACGAGCTGCCGTTGCTGGAAGAGCTAAGTGTGCCATTCATGACTCCCTCGGGAGGGGACTCTCAGAAGGTTGAGCCTGGTGTCCTGGGAACTGTACCACATTGCTGACTTTGTTTCGTGCCCCTTTGCTGCCATAAACAGCAGCCGTGAGTACCACTCTATCCCGGGTCTTGTGAGTTCTCCTGGCAGTCACTAAGCTTGGGATGCCGATGTAGGCGGGAACTTTCCCTGCAGGACTTGTTTGGCACGGCACACCGCCGTTTAGCTCCCACGTTGTTGAGAAGTCCAGGATCAGTCCTGTCTCTTTGTGTGTGACACCGCACCCCACCCAGCTTCCAGTCTCGCTCTCTACTCTCTTCTCCTGAATCTTTTATTGAGCATCTTCCTTTTGTCCTCAGTGTTCCGAAATGCTGCAGTACCACAGTGATGTGCCTCGGTGAACATTTATTTCCACCTACTCTGCTGGTCTCCTAAGAAATCTTTGGAATCTAGGGAGCCTTGTCATTCATTCATGGAAAATTGTCCACAAATTAGTTTTTGATGGTTTCCTCCATTCTAGTTTCTCATTTCTCTATTTCTGGAATTCCATTGTGTGGGTATTGGACCTCTTGACCTAATCATCTAATATTCTTGCTTGCCTCGATTTCATTTAGTTCTTCTCCTGGAGGTTTTTCCTGTCCTTTCATTTGGGGTCTGTTTCTGCGTGTCTCCATTTCGGCTGCATCCCTGTACTCATTTCTGTGTATTAGGGGGATCCGCGTTGTCTCCCGGTCTTGGCAGGGTGGCCTTGTGGAGCAGGTGTTCTGTGGGGCTCAGTGGTGCCGTCTCCCTGGTCACCTGAGCCACCATTGGTGGCTGCGTTTGCCAAGCCTGGGTGTGTGCTAGAGGGCCCAGCTGCGTACCATGGCTGACTTTTACCAGTACTGAGCCTCGGGCAGTTCAGCAAATGGTTCAAGACACCCCGAGACTTGCCTTCCGGCTGCCTGTCAGGCTCAGCCATTGAAAGAGCCTCGGCTGTTACATGAGTGGTGTAAGCCAGGTTCTCACTGAGTCACCAGGTAGGGCTGAGTGGTGTTCATGAGGTTTATATTGATTCAAACTCAGCACTGCTGCTGGGTCTCAGGTCACTCAGGAAAATTCTCAGGGTCCGCCAAGGCCACGTGCCACCTGGTCGGGGCCTTTCACACCTTATTGTTGAGTAGGGTCTCAGGGAGTACACAGGGGAAGCCAACAGTGCTCATCAGACCAAACCAGAATAAGGATTTGGCCATGTGGAGAGTAGCTTCTGCGCAGGGACACTGGTGCCAGTGGTACCCAAATGTCACACTGCTGAGTCTCTCCTTGTGTTTCTTTGACACCCCACAAGTCTGTGTGGATTTCCTCAAGAGTCCCTTAAGAAAGACTGCAACACAAGCCCAAGCTCACTATAGCCAGCAGACTCCTCTGCAGGGGGTGAGCTTGGCAGGGCGGGGCAGCAGGGAGCCGAGCGGGTGGGGCTAGCGTGTCTCCCCAGGTTGATGGAGACAAGCAGTCTCTGCTCTGGGCGGAGTTCAAAACCCTGGTCATAAGGATGCTCCATGAACCTGGGGGAAGAGTCCATGACCTTAGTGAGAACGCCAGCCAAGAGATAGGAAACACGAAAGGAGCCCGTCAGAAATGAAGACTACATTAACTGAAATGAAAAATACGTTACAGAGAATCAACAGTGGAGTTGATGAAGCAGAGGATCAGATCAGAGGATGGGAAAACAAGAAAGCAGAAAACACCCAATCCAAACAGCAAAAAGGAAAAAGAATCCAAAAAACAATTAGGATGTATAAGGAGCCTCTGGGTCAACTTCAAGCATGCCAACATTTGCATCAGGCGGGTACTGGAAGGACTATTTGCAGTTAATGATGACAGAAAACTTCCCTTACTTGACAAAGGGAGAGACACGCAGGTCGTAGGGAATATAGTCAACAATATCCTGATAACTATGTATAGTGTCAGATGGGTGTGAGATCTATCGCCATGATCGCTTAGTAAGTTATGTGATGTCTAGTCGCCGCGGTGTACACCTGAAACTAATATAATAATGCATGCCAGCTGTAATGGGAAACTAAAAACTATTTAAAAAATCGAAATAACTGCATTTGATTACAGCCTATTAAACATAAAAATCTCTATGAATTCTTAATACTGAAATGTACGAAACTGCTCACGGGACAGCAATGGAGGTTGCTGGAACACCAGCTCATTACTTTGAAAAGTATCAGTAAAGTGAAAGAATTCGGATTTTATATTTTATGTCTTTTCTGCATGAAATATAATTATTTTGGAATAATGCTTGCCTATAATGCATAACTCTGACCATGCAGAGTAGATGACAGAGAAAATGCAAGTTGGAAATAGGCAATAATTTACAAAGTGAATGTCTTACAGCATCAGGGCTCACCCACCGAATGCGACCACTGTGTCCTGGGAAGTAGGGTGCAATGGCTGTGGGTTGAGGAAGAATAGACAAGACCTATGCTCTTGTAGCTTTTACCGTTATGTAAATTACTCATGCGCATTGCCCAGTCAGTGTGAATCATGTTCTTCTGAGTTTGAGAACTTCCACGCAGAATCTGAAACACGAGGAAGTATTCTGTTTATGAGAATCCAGGCAATGAATCAAAAAAGGAAGAGCGCGTGGACTGAGGAGGACCGCGTGTACTTGAGATAATAAAGTGTTTTGAAATAAACAGGAGACTGTGCATTGTTGAGAGAGTCTATAGAGCTAAAGAAATATCTTAATTGTGCGCCCTAGCAGACAATGCTGTGAAAGTAAAAGGAACCATAAATATTAACACAGCACAGCTATCGGCTTTCATTGGGACTGGCAGGCGCGTGCAGGGGCCGGCCCATAGATAAGAATGCTGAGTGCAGCTGAACATCACTTAGAGGGTTGGGCCCTCACGGTTACAGGCTGCTGCTTTGTGAAAGGGAGAGACTGGTGAAACAACAAAGCCCAGGTTTCTATTTTAAGCCAATGGAGAAAAAAAAAGAAACAATACCAAACGATGAGCTATAGCTCCTCGTCTCATGACAGTTCATTCTAAGAAAGCAAATATTCTGTGTTTGTTAAAATAGTTTCCGTTGTCTCTTTGAAAGAGGCCTGCCTTCTCGTGATATGGCCAATGTGGGAGAGCTTTAGTTTTGTCTCTTTTGCCTCCAGCAATGTTTCAGGCTGAGTTTGCTCTCAGACCGGCCTTCTTTCTGTTTTTTTCCAGTGGTTTAGGGCATTTGTGGAGCTCTTCTCCGAGGCCATATGTATTAATGAATCAACAATTTTCCCCCTACCAGCCTTTTTCGCTGTGATGGAAAGCAAAGTTTTGCCATCCTGAAGCTTCCTTATTGCGATGTTGGTTTTAAGCTGTTTATTAAGAAACAAGAGACTCCGAACTTTTTGTCTTCCTCCTTTTGGTGGCTAAGAGGTTCAGACGGAAACACTGGCTTTGGAAAGGAAGCCTCGACTTAATCACTTTAAAAATCTTTGCCCTGGTAGCCTTAGGAAGCCTCCAAGCTTTCTAGGAAGAAAACTTTCTACAGTATCTCATCTGGAGTAGAATAAATATTCGGAAAAATAAAAAAGGAAAGTTATGTTTTAAAGGGTGAAAAAGAACCAATATCTAATTCTATATTAGTTTACTTTCGATATTTAAAGGTATTTACTTACTCTTGTTTAGCCTAACTGTTAGCAGTAAAACAGCACCAGAATGTTACTGGTGATTGGACCTCTCTGGCTGAGAAAGTATTCAGAGGAAAGACTTAAGTACAAGCCAAAATGTATCTATTTATTAAGTCACAGAGGTGGAAGAAGCCAGCCAGCTGGGCTTCGTGGGCGCTGGCTCGGGAAACAAGTGCAGAGGAAAAAGGAGAGCCCTTGGAGCTTAGGAGGGAGAAAGGCGGAGATACCGTGCCCTGGGGGAAGGAGAGGGGAAAAGAGGGGAAAAGGCACAGGCTTGGGAGGGAGGGAGAGAGAAACAGAGAGAGAGAGAGAGAGAGAGAGAGAGAGAGAGAGAGAGAGAGAACAGGTCCTCTGTCCTAAGGGCAGGAACTTCAGGGCAGATCCCAGGGAGGATCTAAGTAGACTGTTCATCAGCTTTCCCGGTGTGTCCTTTCAGGGTCCTCAGCGGTCTCCACTGATGGGTCTGTACCAGGCCTGTCCTTAGTCATCACAGCTGGTCCTAATGTCACCATGGCGTCACCCCATCTGGACTTGCTGCTTTCCTGGGCCTGGAGCTGAAGCCCAGCTGCGGCCTAGATGTCATCTCTAGTTGGACCAAAACTCCTTCTCTGTGGTCAACAGCCCTGAGGCTTTGTCTCAAGGTTGTTGGATGCAGGTCAGAACCTCACCGTCCTCAGGGCTTAAAGCAGAAGAAAGTGGTTCCGTTCGGGCGTGTATGGGAGTCACAGGCGGCCATTCCCCAGACCCCTCGCTCCTCTGAGGGCGTCTGAAACCCCATGACTAGCAACATGCCGGGGAGGAAAGGTCCCGGGAAGGCCAGAACTGCATGACCAGCGATGTGGAAGGTCAGGGCTCTAACCCTCACGTCCAGCGGTGCACTAGGGGGGAAAGGTCCCCCCGGGCGCGAGGCCGCACCCCGCACTGCGCTGTGGTTGGACACGCCGCTCCTCCTCCGCTCCTGTCTGCCCGACTGCCTACCGCCTACCCACAGGTAAAATCTCCTCTCTCGAGATTTCTTTTCAGAAACACTCTGAACGTTTGCTTGTTTCTTCAGTTTACCTTTTCTTGTTCAGAAAAAAAAATGACTTTTCTTCCATTTCCTTCAAACGTGTCTCCATACCTTATACCTTCCCTTACTAAAAACGTACAGTTTCAGTTCATCTTAATTAGGATTTCTAACCCTTATTAGGGTTTAGTGACCCTCAATTTTTAGCGACAGCCAAAATTAAATAACTAGTATTTTTCAGATTGCCAAATGTATTAATACATTTCATAAACTTTAGAACCATAGGCTCTTTCATTGACAAATACATTAACAATTTTCAAAGAAACATTTTTAATAAAGTATAAGACATAGTAATAGATTTAAATTTATCTTTCAGTTTCTCTGTAATAAGAAGCCAGAAGTAGGTAAGCTTAGAGTAAGCTATCAATGTTTCAGCATTTTATGTTATTTTGAAATATCTTGATGGTCAATGACTTTTATCATTTTTATTTAACTTAGTAAAAACTCTAAAGGTTCAAGTCACCAGGAGATTTTGAAAAACTCTAAGCATATATAATTATATAACATCTATTATTATCGAAAAGTTTTATCAAGAATCTTTTATTTTAGTTGCATCTATTTATTAGTTCTTAATAGCTCTATAAGATTTCGAAGTCACTTGTTATCCAAGCCATATTCTTGACAAATTTTGTAACAGAGATAATATGGACCTAACTTTGTACACTTCGGTAAAACAAAAATGTATTTAATGTTACTAACTCTAAAAAATGTCTATTTCATTGAACCAAACTTAATTGGCTTTACTATCAAATATAATGTTTCTTAATTTACACAAGCATTTAATTCCTTTATGCCAATCACATATTATAACCTAGTCATACCACCCAGATGCAGAAAACATACTGTATATGTATATAAACACAGAGACCATACGCATAAACCAAGTTACCAACAGCTGTAGATAAAGCCCAGGATTTCTCATTTGCTCTGTGCAGTTTTTAAGGAGGCTGTAGGAGTGAGGGTGTCGGGCATGGTTACTTTGGCCACTTGTATTTTTAAAAACATCAGCTTGTTTTTCCCCTTCAGTTACCCCAGCCTCAGACTACAGTGGGCTGTGTTTACCTTTCTGGTCACCCCGCAGGAAAACCTCTTAGAGCATTTCTTTCAGACTTTGAAAACTCAGGTCCCAGCTTTGTCAAATTTCTGAACAATCATTGAATCCTTTAAAACCCGTTCAAATGTCTCACTTCTTATCATCTTCTCGCTCAATAATCTTTGCAGAATTTCTACTCTCTCTGCTGCCATTTTATCGCTCATTAATTAACATAATTAGCCTCTGCAAGACCCTAAAAGCTAAAGAGCAAATTTCAAAGGCTTACGACGAGTTACTTTTGTGGGCATCTGTTTTTTCTCCTTTTGTTCAGGGCCATTGCAGTTCCAATGTCTTGCCTTTCACAATATCAGCAAATACCTGAAGTTTGACTAGGAAGAGTTCTGAGGAAACTGTGATTTTTGTTCTAATGTCTGTCCTTCCTTCTTAGGAAGAGTGCCTTCACGGCTAGATACTAACACAATACGAGAGCTCTCCAAAATTCAGAAAAATCCCAGAAATACACACTTCGTAAGTTTTAAGTCGTGCACTATTCTGAGGAGCAGAATGAGATCAGGCTGCAACCTTCCCCTCCCGACCTGGGACGTTAACACCCGTGTCCAGTGAGCCCACGCTGTACGGGCTACTGTCCTGGCGGTCACTCAGGAGCCATCCTGGTGTCAGAGTGGCTCTGTGGTAGTGCTCGTGTTCAAGTAGTTGTTATTTTACTAAATAGCGGTCCCCAAGCTCAAGAGGAGTGACGCTGGCAATCTGGATATGCCAAAGAGAAGCCGTGAGGTGCCTGAGGATGGGGCGGAGTCTGTCCATCATCTCAGGAACTCACTGCAGGTCTTAGCAGATCTGCCCCAGGGGCAGGCGGGTCTCTTGTGATACAAAACGTTCATTAATAGGAGGAAAAACTGGTGGGGGGGGAGTGGAAAATTGGAAGAAGGGATGTGGGAGCTCTGGGCTTCCTGAGCAATTTTTATATAAACCTAAAGTGACTAAAGAGTAATCTATTTAAAAATAAAGGAAGCTACAGACTTGAAAAAAAATAGTTCCACTACCTATATCTGAAAAAGGACTCAAATCGATAAATCTCAACTGTATAATCAAATAATTAAAAGGCAAACAACTTAATTTTAAAATGGCCGCAACGTCTTGGACAACTCATAAAAGTCGTGTATTGGATGGCCGATGCTTGAAAAAATTTCAATATTCATCATGAAAATACACATTAAAATCACAATGGAATATTACTAAACAGCCACTAGAATGGCTAAGATTTACACAAATAATGCCAAGAGTTTGCAAGGCTGTGGACCAACTAGATCCCTTGAACATTCCCGGGGGAAATACAAAATATGTCTACCGTTACAGTCATTTTTAATGAACCGTACAGCTGCCATTTAAAGATGAAATTGATTTATTAATTTCATCTTTCAAAAATTAAACCTACCATAAAAAAATTTATACACGACTACTGAATGTAGTTCTATTCATAATAGCAAAAACCTTTACAACACCCCAAATGCCAATCAACCGAAGAATGGATAAGCAAAATAACAAGTATGTTCTTTTCATAGAATGGAATGCTATTTAGCAATGAAAGGAGGGGACTACTGACTGATACAGACAGCAACATGGAATAATCTCTGGTTTATTCTTGGTGAAAGGAGCAAAAGCACATTTTTATGGCCCTAGAGGCAGGTAAAATGAATCCATGAAGATCGAAATCGGAAGAGTGGGTGGTGAGGTGAGATTGCTTTCGTGAAGATTTTATTGGCGTACAGAGCCGCTCCTGTGTTTATATGTACATTGCCCACGGCTGCTTCCACACTGTAACAGCACAGTTACGTAGCTGTGACAGGGACCTTACGGTTCAAAATCTCAAAAGTTTTAAATGTGTACCGACTCCTGTGGTCATTGGCCAAGATTAACCAAATTTGGATCCTTGTGAGGCTGGGCAAGGGGTACATGGGGATTCCTTTTACTATCTTCTCTATTTGGATGCAGTTGAAAATGATCCTAGTTAATTTTTGACATTTGGGGCTCATGATCTTGACTGAGACCTGCAAGAGTTTTACTGGCTAAGCTCTTTCTTCTGTTTAGAAACGTTTGATGGGAACATGTGCATTTTATGCTGAGTAAATAGTGGCGCCGCCTAGAGACTCTGGAGTGGGGTGGACAACACGAACAGAATGGCTGTGTGCGTTCTGATCGCCCAGGCGATGTTCTGCGCTTAGACTTAGACAAGTGTTACTGCTACAACCTCCGGGGAGTCAGAGAACTGCTTTTCGTTCGGCGCTTGCTCCCGTCAAGGAAAAGGGTCATCAAATGCTTCTGGGAGCACGGGTTCAGCTATGGGACCGGGGGGCAGTGTTTGATGAGGGTGGGGTTCCTTTGTGCGATTTTTTTTTTCCTTCTTTCTGGGATCTGCTTTCCTCAGCCATTGTGTTTTCCTCTTAGATGGACTTCTGCAGCTCCTAGGCAGCTTTTGTGTAATAAAACACAGGTGTAGCCCCGACTCAGGTGGCAGTAGGGGCAGCGTAGCTGGTGCTTTCATAGACCATCGTGTCTGAGTTCAGAGCCGAGGAGGAAAGGGAGGCATGATGCGCAGGGCATGTGAGTGTGCGCTCTTCTAAGTCTTAGACTTTAAGAAAAGCTATTTTCCTTGACTTGTCTTTACTTTGTCCTTACCTGATGCAGTTTCAGGGTTGCAAGATAAAGATGGCTAGCCCAAGATATGATTGAATTTCTCGGTAAAAGAGTCAAAAACCATTCGGTCTGCTTGTGGTTAGGCTTTGGGCTGAAGCAGTATCCGGAGGAAGAGACCGCATAGCGTTCGACAGGGCCTGCAGGAGTGTCACGGGCTCAGGTGGCATTAAAGACTCTGCTCATCACAGATGCACCCCTCGCTCCCCTCCCTTCTGAAGCTGCGGCAGGGGCAGCCAGCTGGTGGAGGATTTGGGAGCTGAGCTCTCTCCCACAGGTCTCTTTCCCTTCCAGAACTCACCAGTCTTCGGGAGCTGGTGTACAAAGTCAGTCCTGTGACGTTAATCATCTAACTAATGCATTTAGGGCATGAAATGTGGTGAGCACCAAAGGCCAACTTGAACTTTACTAATTAGCCAAGGACTTGGCCTATTACAAGGGGAATCTTGAACGGACAGATTCCATTTCCTCCAATACAGTAGAATACAATTACATTTGATAACTCCCTACATATAAAGCATTGCACACCCTGAGACAAATGGAATAGTAGGGAAGAGGAGCTCCTCATGTTGGCGAGAGGGACGGGACAATGATGAGGTATAAGTTTGTAACCATATTGGATTGAGTTGATAGCGACTTACAAGAAACGTGTACAGATATCAGGCCGTTAAACGTACGATTCATGTGGGAATTCCCATAGGAATGAAAGGGGCCCCCGAGGAAATGGGTTTAGAAAGAGAATAATGACACAGAAATGGTGGGAGGAAGTAGGTCAAGCTGGGAAGCAGAGAAAGAGCGTTCAAATCCTCGGGCACACGGAGCAAAGCAAGGTCGAGTTCGCAAAGAGTTTCCAGAAGGGGGTGGTCTGCGGCACTGCGGGCAGAGAGGACGTGCCACATGGGCACGGAAAATTGCTTACACCCCCACCTCCTGCACCCCGAGCAGCCCGTAGGGGACCGCCGTGGTGTTCTGTTTCATTAGATCCAGACACATCCTCACAGTTCCTCTCAATTTATTTCACGTTCCAAGCACGCAAGACCTGTTAGTCTATTAGAGCTAAAGTTAATGGAAAAAAATAGAAAAAAAAAAAAAAAAGCCAGAGACTCTGAATTGTATTTGGCTTTGGTAAGGCCATAGTAAAAAAAAAAAAAATCTTACTATAAGCCTTCTTGCTGGCTATATAATCCACTTATACTTACAGTCCATTTCTCTTTATTTAGCAACTGCAAAAAAATCTCAATTCATAATGGTGCCTTGTATTTGTGTAGCGTGTCACTGTTTGTAAATGATGGTTTTATGATACAAAGTCTCAACATAGACCCATATGATGGGCTGAGCAAAATCCTAAAAATTACAAAATGTATCCATTATAATGAATTTAATTTATAAATCGTAAGTATGGTAGTCATAATTTGTGGCTGATATAACTGAGACTATCAGAGCTTAAATGGCTTGCTCTGTATCACGTAGCTACTAAGCAGCCAAATTGAGGCAAAACAAATACCTCTTCCTGGCTCCAAATTACGTTCCTTTCTCAGCCCAGTTCAGTGTTTTGTCATCATCGAGATGAAGATTCTGTGATTCATTTTCCAGTGCGAGCTGTTTCCAGGTGCGGCTGCGCTGCTCAGCCCGCCTCGTGAGGAAGATTGCATTATTCAGGGTCTACTTATGCTAATCCCTCAATTACTCACTGTACGTTTGCTATTTTATGTAATTCAGTTCCTATTACAACCCTATGAGGTAAACATTACATTATTTTATTCATGAGGAAACGGGCTTGGAAAATTTACATAACTTATCCAAGATTTGACAGTTAATTGTCGGAGTTGGAGTTCTAACCAGGATAATTCTATTAGGTTCTTCCTGGACCTCAACCTGAACTGAACTGAACTGAAATTCTTCTAACAGCCATTCGTTCCTTTAGTTTCTCACTCCTCAGACATCAGTTTGTAACGCTCGCCCAGCCCTTCCTTCCCGGGAATGTCGGAGCCTGCTCCGAGTTCACGGTTCCCATACTGTCTTCTACCTGCAGCCCAAACACCAGCCCTCTGGCGTTCCTCGATTTGCAAGAAGTCACTCATCAGGCTCGGGAAAGTCAGAGCGGGTGCTACTACCCAGCGGCTGATCCTGGGCCCCGTGGTCATCGGAGGTTCTGTTTGACCATAAAGTTGTCGGTTTGGGGCCCGGGTAGGTGGGCGGAGGCAACATCACATCTTCGAAGAGCCAGTTCACTGCTGAAGTGAGAATGTGCTCCTTCCCCTGGCGCAGGTGAGGGGCCGGGCAGGCTGACAAGGCCTGGGTGGCTAGCGTCACCATCTGTGTGTGCTTTGGAGGGATCTGAGGAGGATCACCGGCTGTTCAATGTACTTTTGAGAAGCTCTGCATCCTCAACGGAAAGCGCAACCTAAGGACAAGATCCTCTTTGCTATTTAAGGGAACCCGGAGGTGGTGAGGAGGGTTCAGTGAATCCCACATTCATTACAGCTAGTGTTTGCGGTTGCGTTTGCCCAGGGCCTGGTGAGATTACAGGGATGCATGCAAATTAAGAACTGAAAATCCTGGAATTTGCATTTGTCTTTGGCTTCGGGGGCAGGGGGTGGGGGGCCATGTGGTCACATTAGCTATTCAAACTTCCCACTGAAGTTTCAGAAGAGGAGAGTAAACACAAAACTCCTGGGATCTGGCGGGTAGCCCCAGGGCATTACATATATTGTTAAATATCTTCATGCATCATAAAAATGCATGAGGTATCTGTATAACTATGAAAGCATGCTTTCCCACCAAACTCCTGGAAAAATGGCAGGTGCCCAAGCAAGCCACGACATTTGTCCTGGGACTCGACTGACCTCTTTTGCAGACTTTCTAAATCCATGCTCCCGTTTAGCTAGAGCAACGCTATTCCGAGGAGGAGATTTTTGAGATGTAACAGTCTGGCTTGCCTTCTTTTGTCTCGTGAACACGAAAGGAATTTAAGCGCCGCACCCATCTTTTCTTGACGGCCCACTGCCACAGGCTTCCAGGCCTCGCACAGGCCAGGGGCCGAGCAGAAGAAACCAGCTTGCTGCAGCTCGTCTCACTCCACGTCGGCCGTGGCACGAGCAGGTGCAGCTGTTGGGAAAGGTGTTGCGTGGAGTTCATCTGTGGCTCTCCGGCACTTGGCGATTGACACCGAAAAGGCCTCAGAATGTGGCTAGTGGGCTTCATTTGTAGGAGCATCACTCTGACTGGCAAGGAAATCCCAAGGCATTTCCATTAGAACCGGGCCCCTGGGATTGTGTGAAAGCCACAGGGGCTCCTGCAGGCCTAATGACACTGTTTGGAGGTTGGATCTGTTCTTACGGATCTGGGAGTTTGTAATTATATCTATACGAGGGGTTGTGTTTTGGACTCAGCAAAGGTGTTAATGCAAGATTAATCGGTCGATTCTATGAGACACTTTGAAAAAAGAATTTATTACCATTGTTACTCTATTTACATGTGGTCAATTACAGACATTTCCTGCACCTATTTACAATGGCACAATATGGCTTTTTAAGAGGATGTTATGTATTTATTTTAAGGGAGAGAGAAAGAGAAGGAGAGGAGTATTGATCGGTTGCCTCTTGCATACCCTGTCCCCGAGGCAGTGGTTCCCAGGGATCGGCTGAGTCCCCACTGACACCCTTGTGGGTGACCTGGGCAGGGACACAGCCAGAGCCTCTGTGGAGGACAGCTGAGCCCTGCGGCGGAGGCACAAAGCGGCAGGGAACCCAGTGATTGCTGGGATGATGACCTGAGTGTCTCTCGCGGCGGCGGCGACAGCGTGCCAAGTATCTTGGGAGGAAAGAAGTGGGGCGTTATGAATAAATCAACACTTCAAATATTTAAATAGAGGATTGTCACATACAGCTTTAGAATACCGTGTTTTACTTTACCATGGAAGGTGCGAGCTTTCAGCGAAGTGTGAAAAATGTATGCCCGACAGCTAGGCAGTTTATAAACCTGATCGCTTAAAATGGCTATATATTTTAAGAAAACCTGGATGAATAATAGATAAATTAGGAAGCGTTTAATTATGTAATATGGAGATTTGGGATGCTTATTTCAGGAATGTTTTGGAGAGAATAGTGTAGCAAAAGTCACCTGCTTTTAATCTCCCATTTCCAATAGGAACTTGCAGTTCACAGAAAACTAACCTTGGTTGAAAAAGAAAGGTATTTCTCTAGACTCCTAAATCTTCCTTTCATCTAATGAAATACAAGGCCAGTGCAACACAGTGGGAGAGGTTTCCCACGAAGCATGTTTTAGAAGATCAGAGGACAGGGAAGAAGCGAACACTTTCTGCTGAGGGGAGGGAGGAGGAGTTTGGAGACAGTGTCAGCGGGCTGGGACGGAGGCTGCGAGGTCCCTGACGCAGACCTGGCCCTGCCGGCCCCTGGGCTCGGTGCCCACGGCGGAGTCCCAGCCGGTACAGCGGCAATGAGAGAACGTGCGGCTGTCACCCTGTTCCCGACAGGAGCACGGTCCGGAAGCCATGACATGCTCCGGGCAGGGGCCGTCTTCCCAGTCGATGGACCTCAGATAGTTCAGAACCTCCCACAGGCTCCGTGGGGCGTGTCAGGACCCGGGGGCTCACACAACCCGTGGAGGAGACTGAGAGTGGCCCACGGCCAGAAGGAAAAGGCTCTCGGTCAGGGGCTGGCATAGGGTGGCCTGTGGGCACATGGGCAAATCCCGTGAGTCTGCTCTCGTGTGGCCCTGAGCTAAGAATCGTTTTTGCAATTTAAAAGATATGGCGATGAAGATGAAGAAGGAAGCGGAGGAAGGGAATGGAGAAGGGAAAAGAGCTAGGATAAAGAGAAAAACACCAAATACCACCACTACTATCACTACAACTGACCACCACCACCACCAACCACCACCAACCACCACCACCACCACCAACCACTACCAACC
>PVKM010036594.1:0-14759 GCA_004027735.1 Carollia perspicillata | reverse complement strand
GGTCCCTTGTTTTATCTGGGTCTGCAGTATTCAATTCCTTGTGCCATTTAAATAGTTCATGGGCTAAGACAGTATATTGACATTGCAGTTTTAAGTTCACCAATCCACTTTATAATCTTCTGGTTTATCTCATCTAATAGGGAAATTCCTACCTGGTATTATTTGGTTCCATTTTAATAAAGGGGTAAAGGTTTCTTTCATGTCTCACCCACACAAAAAGCATCCATCTTTCTGTTCAGGGCTGTATCCAGGGCTGGGCTGCCCAGAGTTGGCTCCTTTTAGCTCCTTGGTGCTCCTTCAGGTGGAAGGTCCTCCCTCCCACTTCTGAGCCTCAGCTGTTTCTTCTTTTTAAGTCAATCACTGCTACACTTGTTGCTCTTCTTCCCACAAATCTGGTTATAACTAATTTTAGGAATATAAATTCTGCCCAAGTGTTTTAGATTGGGTTATCTCAAAGAAAACCCTAAGGCACGGAGTTCTGTGCAGACTAGTTCATTCGGGAAGTGATCCAGGAAACACAACTGGAAGCTTGGGGAAGTGAGAGAGGGAAGGGAAGGAAGAATCTCGATGGTATGGTATCAGTTCACTCACCAGATGTACCAAAGGGCTCAATCCTACAGAGGAACTCTGGGAGGTAGAATAGGTTTGTTTGTACACCTTCAGGCTATCATGATCGAGGAGTAAGGAAGGTAGGTATTTATCTCTCAACTCCTCGTCCATCATTCGTTGAGAGCTGCTTCTGTGGCGTTGACTTCTGGCTTGCCCTGCACACAGGTTGAGCACTTTCCCTGTGGCCAGAGAAAAACCCTCAGGCAGAGAACTTCAGGTGTTCATAGTGAATAGCCTTAAAATGTAGGGGTGAAAGACAAAGGGAATGTAAGTGGAGTAGCAGTAATGTTACTAGTACCAGACACAAGATGTAAACTAAACCCATTCTAAACAGAAGTGCTGTGTGCTCTTCTTTCAACCCAGCAGACAAAAACAGACCTGACCTAGTGTATGTAGGCCCATGCCACTTTCCCTTCCTTTCATAGTAATTAATGTTCTCTAAGTATTTATTTCTCAAAAGTACAGAGAACACCTAACATGTTTGGAACTCACAGGAATGAATAATTCTGTACATGTGATACCTGAAAGTTTGACTCTTTAGATAATGACATTTTGGTGCAGTAATCGTTTTATAGAAATAACCTTACACTTTTTATTCCCCTCTTAAATAGAGGACATGAAGTAAGTTTTAGATTTTGTTAAGGAAACTCACTAATTTCATTTAATGTAATATACTAAAACCATGGGTCTAGTTGCACCTGTAAATGTGGAGAGAGGGAAATTTAAAATCAGTGGTACTTTGGTAGTGGCTTTCTTGACGAAACATCTCATACCAGCTTAGTTTTGTGTACCTTCCTCATAAAAGGTGAGGGGTAATGTGACAGCCCGGGCAGGGAAATAATAGTGAGTTATGCCCAAATAGTTCTGATATCACCACAGCTGACTTGGTAGTGGTTTTATTGCCCCCTCTCACCTACAAAATCATCTCCTTTGCTGAAGCTGTCCCCACCTTTTGAGTTATTGGCACTGGTTCAGAATGCACCTATTATTTCAGTCACAACACCCTTGATCCCAGGAACCTCCTCCTTCACTTACTTGAATGCTTTTCCTCCCATGTGTTGCTGATAGAATGAAATGAGGATTATGCTTTAACATTTTATGATTTTGTGCCAGAGATGTGAAGGGAAGAGTGATATTTCCTTAACAGTCACTCAGGTCAATATCATACTACATTGTCTTGGACATCACTCAGTTGCACACATATCTGCGTGTTCCTCTTAACTTTTTAATTAGAAATAGAACACTTGACACCATTTAAAAATAATTCTAACTTTAGTAATTAGATGGTGAAAATCTCGTAAGGTTCCTGAGTAGTTTATGAGGATTAATACCTTATGAACACACTTTAGAATCAGTAGCACTGTAAAATCTGAGACATAGGTCTCTCTCTACAGGGCTCAACTAGTGGAATAACACTGTGGCTCTGCACAATGAGAGACAGGTCCAGGGGGAGGGTCATCCTTCTCGGGGGAAGCAGGATGGCTGGAAGTTTTCTTTCACTGTAAGTGCAAAGATTTGTAAAACTATCAAGAGACAGGTTTTATGACTATCCATATATTTATTCATATTTCAGTCCCAAATATTTAATTTATAGGAATTTATGGCATTCAACCTTGTGAAATGAATTTATTTTTTGCTTCTCTTGCTTTAACCCGAGGGAATTTAGTTCCTTGGAGTCCTTTTAGTTTGGAAGTTGGCAAGTACCAATGCAATATAAAATCATCTAGGAAGTAGCCAGTACTGGGAAATGAACTATCTGAAAAACTAAAACTTTGTGCTGAAATGTTATGATTTACATTTTTTAAATTCAAGCATCCAGCTTTCAGTGCCATGTCTTAGTTTGAAATGTCAAAACGAAATGCATTTCTTTTTTTTTAAAGGGTATATAGCTCAGATTACTGTCTTTGCTCAAATACAACCTTGTACATTTACTGTAACTATGGGCCAGCAATGGGGTGTGCTTAGATGTTTTCACTAAGAACCATTCATCAGAACATTGTATTGCTGTTCCAGTGCACCTGATGTGATGTGTAATGCGATTATTTAGAATTGGCTGCTTCAGGACCTATAAAGCATTTCAACATGTACTTTTTTTGAAGTACTGATTCATACAGATAGTTATAAACCCTGCTAGATTCAACGCCATAAAGCAGAGGTGTCAAACTCATTTTCACCGGGGGCCACATCAGACTCGCAGTTACCTTCAAAGGGCCTAAAGTAATTTTAGGACTGTATAAATGTAACTGTTCCTTAACAGTTTACGCGAGAGCTCGGCACTGCTGCTGGATAGAAACAAGGTGCCAAGCCAGATAAAACAAGGTGAAGGGCTGGATTCGGCCTGTGGGCCTTGTCTTTGCCACCTGTACCATAAGGAAAGAGGAGGTGTTTCTTTTGCTTATTATATACCAGTGCTTAACGTGGTGCTGAGATGTCAATAAATATTCAGTGAACAAACAACTTAAGTCTAAGATTGTTGTTCCTAGTCATGCACAGGTGAAATCTGACCTAGTTCTCTACCTGTCTGGATTCCACTTCATCTTGATTAGGACTCTAGTGGTCTTTCCTATGTTTGCACTTATCATACTATGTACTATTGTTTTCCTCATCACCACCAGACTGAATGTTCTTTGGGAGTGGCCTCCCTGCCTCATGTATCCACTCATCATCAGAGTCTGTGCAAGAGTTTACAGAATGTCTGGTAGGCTTCTAGCAAGCTAATCTTTCAACATTTTCAAGAAATACACAAATATTTCTTCTACACTTTTGTTTTTCAGTAGAGGATGAGTCTATGCCCAAATGTATGTCTGGCTCAAAAAGAAGAAAGGCTAACTCTGATAAAGTGATTTATGGTTCTGTTTATTTATTCAATTGGCATTTATTGAGTGTTGGGTGCCAATGGGGTGCTAGGCACCATTCTTGGTTCTGAGGAAACAGTAATGGATAAAACATACCCAAATCCCTGTCTTCATAGATTTATTCTGATGAGGGAAATAGACAGTAAGTAACACATATAGTCTATTATGCACTGATAAAGTGCTAAGGAGAAGAAATAAAGCTGGGAAAGGAATACAATTAATTGGGAGAATGTGTTGACATTTTTGATAGGCCATTGCCAGCATCAAAACATCACTTTTTTTTTGGTAGGTAAACTTACTATATTCTGTATACCAGAAACACAGTTTGGATGCAACTTTTTCAGTTTTTTATATTATCATACTCATATTATGACAGTAATGTTAGGATGAATCCTGAGAGTTCTCTGTTTGTATCTGTGTATGTTCATGTGCATTGTGCAGTCTTTCTATTTTGAGATGGTATTGTTAATTTATAAAAGAGATCTATTGGCTTAAACAAATAAGCACTTACATAAGAGTTCTCAAAAACATAACATAAACTAACCAAAATGTTTTTCACAATCACATGATCTGGGAAAATATTCGATATGAAGACTTGTTTGAATCAGCATTTTAAAATAGTTTGTTGGTTATTTGATTATAGTTGTCTTAAATTTTCCTCCTGTGTCCCCCTCCACCCAGTACCCCCTACTCCCTCAGGAGGGAGTTCCCCCAAACTCCCCATGATTGTTCATGTCCATGGGTCATATGTGTAGGTTCTTTAACTACTCCTTTTCCATCCTGTACTTTATACTGTACAATATATACAGTATGTACTGTACTTTACATCCCCATGGCTATTCTGTAGCTACCTATTTGTACTTCTTAATCCCCTCACCTCTTCACTCTTTCTTCCCCTTCTCCCCTCCCATGTGTCAACCATCTGGTTACTAACTTCTTTTCTCTTGCTGCCTTTAAGAATTTCTCTTTATCTTTAACCTTTGGTTTTTTAATTATGACTTGTCTTGGAATAGGCCACTTTATATCCATCATAATTGGGATTCTCTGTACTTCCTGGACTTACATGTCTATTTACTTCACCAAATTAGGGAAGTTTTCTTTCACCATTTTTTCAGATAGATTTACAATTTCTTGCTTTTTCTCTTCTCCTTTTGGTACGCCTATGAGGCAAATGTTGGACCTCTTGAAATTGTCCCAGAGGCTGGTTATACCATCCTCATTTTTTTGGATTCCTTTTTTTCTTCTTGTTCTGCATGGTTATTTTTTGCTTCCTTATGTTCCAAATCATTGATTTGATTCTCAGCTTCATTTACTCTACTGTTGTTTCCTATAAATTGTTCTTTATTTCATTTAGTATATCCTTTGTTTCTGGCTGGGTCTTTTGTATGCTGCTGAGGTCCTCACTAATCTCCTTGAGCATCCTTATAAACACTGTTTTGAACTCCGTATCTGATAGATTGCTTATCTTCATTTTATTTAGCTTTTTTTTTTGGACTTTTGAGCTGTTTTTTTATTTGGACCAAGGCTTTTTGTCTTATCATTTCAGCAGTCTCCCTGTATTTGTTTCTATGTATTAGGTAGAGAGGCTTTGATTCCATGTCTTGGTAGTGTGGGCCAATGTATTAGGTGTTCTGTAGGGTCCAGTGGCACAGCCTCCCCTATCACCCTTTGTTTGGGCTGAGTATACACCCCTCTTGTAGTTGAGGCTTGGTTGCTGTTGGCAGATCAATGGGAGGGACTTATCCAGGCTGTTCAGTTTCAAGGACGGGCTATGACCACTGACCACCAACCTCTGCCCTCTGTGGAGGATCAGCTGTGCTGGGGAAGTGTGGTAGTGCTCTGACCTGGTCTCTAGCTGTCTACTGAGTGTGCTGGTCCTGGGATTTCCCTGGTGGTACAGGCCAACATAAGTCCCCACTGGTTTTTTGCCCAGGGCACCCTTCCTGAGTTGTAAAGCAATTTGAGAATGCTGCTGCTTGTTCTGGGCTTGGAGATTCCCAGGCGAAGCCAAGCTGTGAATCTAGGCTGGCTCCTGCTAGGGCTCATTGAAGCCATCTGTTGCTTCTTTGGTAGGATTTAGGAGCCAAGACCAGCCATTCTTATGGAAAAGCAGCTTGCGTGGGCCCATAAGTTGAGTCAGGTAGAGCACCTGGGGATCTCTAAGGTATGTCACACAGTGTCAGCCAGGTTGATGAAGCCTCAGATATGACACCAGCCTACCAGCTCTGTGGGGGAAGGGCTCAGCAAAGGGACAATGGCCTGTGCTCACCCCAATGCCAGACATTTCAGTCTCTCCCTGTATACCACTATTGCCTTTCAAGCTGCTACTCCGGCGGTGGAGCTTAGAGGGAGTGAGTCTTAGTAGGTGAGTCCATGTTGGGGTCTTTAAGAGGAACTGCTTGGGGCTTCAGAAGTTTCTTCCATTGACTCAAATCCTTGGTGGTTTTCGCAGTCAGAAATTGTGGGAACTTATTTTCCTGGCACTGGAATCCTGGGCTGGGGAGCCTGGTGTGGGGCTGGGACTCTTGGTCACAACATATCCCACCTGAATTTTTATCTGCATGGTTGTGGGACCAGCCTGTTCTGTGTCTATACCCCCCTACCAGTCTGGATGGACATGGTTTCTTTAATTCCGCAGTTGTCAGACTTCCATTCAACTCAGTTTCTGACGTTTATGAGTGATAGTTGTTCTGTATTTTAGTTGTAATTTTGATGTGGTTGTGCAAAGAGGTGAGCCACGTTTGTCTACACTGCTGTGTTGACTAGAGGTCAAGAAGATAATTTTTGAATAAGCACCTGAAGAAAGAGAGATTGCCAGCTATGCGAACATCTAGAATAACATTCTAGAAACAAGGAATGGCATGTTGAACCCAATGGTCAGTTCTTAGTTTTCATGTGACTTATCCTCCTTTAGCAGCTCTTCATGCAGTTTGCTTGCTTCTACAGCACCACTCTCCCAGGTTTTCTCTTGTCTGACTCATGGCTTCATTGCCAGTTTCTCCCCCTTGTGATTTTGAACTGCTGGAGTACTCTATATATAGCTCAGTCATCATAATCCTTCTCTTCTCTTTCCACTTTCTGTATCAGCTCATCCAATCCTATGGCTAAATACATATTATAAATACATCTAAATATTTATTTCCAACCCTGACTTCTCTGACAACTTTATACAGATTTGTATATCTAATTGCTTACTTGGCATCTCATCCCACATTTAATGTGTCCCAAAATTAAATTTTTATGCTAAACCCCACTTTCAATACCTTCTCCACCATATTCTTTACTATTTCAGTAAATGGCAGCATTATTCACATTGTTGTTCAAGCTAAACTTTGGGAGCCTTCTACAGCCTTTTTTTCTCTCATATCTCACTGAAACGTTTTTGAATCTATATATTTATTTATTGAAAAATAATTGAGGTTTCTCTTCTGAGTTTCCATAGCACCCTATTACCAGCATTTAAAGAGCTGTGTCTTAATTGGAAGTAATTTTTCTCATTTATTAGACTGTGAGCCCCTGGAAAGGGAAAGACCATTAACACTCATCTCTGATATGCCAATGTGAAAAAATGCCTGGGCACATAGGGGTGCTTCATAAAAGTGTATTCAATGAGTTAATGGTTGATTACTTAGTCTCATTTCTCCCTAAAGAAACAATTCAAGGAATCTCTAGTATCTCCTCAAAGCATTAGGCTAGTAGCATTGTTATTATCAACTATCTTGCACTGGGTGAAATGCAGCTCATTTCTAGTTTAGAAAATAGTTGAGTAATATTCTGAAATAACATAAAATTTTTGGCTATAATTTTTAATAGTGAAAAGCATGCAATTTCCCACATGACACAAAATGCAGAATTTAAGATAACATTAAGACAACAAATGCAGAATTTAGCATCTTAGATTTTGTTGAGTTGACATTGATGTTTATCTGCTCCCGTGCCTTTTCTAATACATGATGAAGGTGAGGCCCACAGCTCAGGAGATGGACAAAACTAGATCTAGAGTTGGAATACCTGGCTTGCAGTCCAGGCTTTTTCTCACTGTGTCATTTTTCCACAGTTTACTCAATTTCCTTGATCTTGGTGATCATGTGTCCAGTGGTAATCTCCAAAGACTATGTGTATCCAGCCTTTTCATTCTGTTGTGTTTTCTTATATTAGATTTTCTTTTCCATATATTTAGAAGCAAGCCGCAGTGATCCAATTCAGCGAGTCACACTTTTATCACAAGAATATGAACAATGCAGACATATTAAGTTAGATTTTTAGGCAGATTCCAAGCTATAGTTTGATTTTAGATATCACCAACATTATTGGAGACCATCCTCAACTTGAATTCTATCTGGTCATGATTAATTTCTTTAAAAATCAGTTAGGTAAGTTAATGCAGTAGTGTGTAACTTGTAGATTAATGGAAGTAATTTTGATATAAACATTTAAACAATGTAAATTGCATTATGTCTAGAATATTTAGGGATAATGAAATTAACTTGATTCTCTTGAGCATCTGATGTTTAGAAATGTAGAATAAACCTTTAATCATGACTCTTTTCTAAAACGATGGCAGCTGTGTTTCCTATCTGGTGATGAATATTCTTAAGATTACCATTCAGAAAAAGGCAAGAATATATTTAGACTTCATGTGCAGTTTATATGGTTCATTTTGGATAAAAAGCACAAATCAAAAAGTTTGAGGGTAAGAATTTTGACAGAAATAATTTATAATAAATAGACATTTAGATTGAAAACTAGAGTTACCTCAAATACAATTACAGTGCTTCCATTTAACTTTTGACAAGCAGAGACAACATTTAAAGTTTGTGTCAATTGATTATAATGGGGAAATACTAGATTTATTGGTCTAGGATTCTAGAAAATGGATTCAGCTATTTTACACTTTCCCTGATGATCTATCCTCATCCAGCTGGATAAGTACACCTCTTTTGTCTTCCTATGACACCTGGAGCAAATCATACTACTTTCTTTACTGAATTCAAAATAGTTTGTTTTTACACTTTGGTTTTTCCTGAATGCATTTTGAGGTCCCCGAAAGCAGATCTGACTCTATATTTCTGTTAACACTGCGTTCTACCAAACAGGCTCTAACTTGCTTTCTATCCATCAGTTTCCAAATGCTGTTGGTTTAGCCTTTACATTTCTCTCCCATTAGTCTTTGCTGACACTGAGAAGTATCATCAACAAACCAATATGGTTACTCAGCCTAAGGCTACTCTTAGGTGGGAATCTGGAAGGGGGAGCAGTCTCTAGAGATGATGACCTTCCTCTCCACTACATCCCTAATGTACCTGAGGAATTCTGAGACTCTCATCTAGCACAGCATTGAGGTTAAGAGCAAGAGATTAAGAACAAGAACTCTGGAGACTGGCTGCCTGGATTTGAATCCCTGTTGCACCATTTACTTACTAGCCCTACCACTTATTAGCTGTGTGACCTTGGGAGAGTTTGCTTCTCTCTGATTCAGTTTCCTCATCAGTAGCAACTTCATATGGTTGCTATAATAATGAAATTAAATAAGTCAATATATATAAAGTGCTTAGAACAGTGCCTGGCACACAGTAAGCACTGTGTTAGTTGTAATTATTACTGTTATTATTTATGACTATTCAGTAACACTGCTTCCCTAGATAGTGACAGGAGAGAGCAATAACAGAATCGCTATGGGAATAAAGTTGTAAGGGGACCTCTGCTAGCCCTTGTTAAGAGACACTGCTTTAAGCTAGAAAGCCAATGCTGTCCAGGACACTGGACAAGTCAGCTGCAGAGCCAAAGAGTGGGAAGCAATCCAGTTATAATCTATTGCTATGTCAATCAAGGGATGTGACCTGACAGTGCTACAGAAACAACATGTTTGGGAGCCCAGATACTGTTACCGAAACAAGCCAACTCTCCTGGGGTCTTTCTGTTCTAGGGTAGCCTTTCCCCACTGATGGTATGAACTGTGGCTCTCAATGCCAGAGTTTGGTAAAAAGGAAAGGAACAGGTTTAGAGTAATTGCAGAATTCTACCATTAAATTTCAAAGTCCCTTTAAAACATCCACAAACACACACACACAGTCCTGCGTTCCCCTACCTTTGCCCAGTCAGGCCAGTCTCAGGACATGCCAATCAGCAGTACCATCCTCCAGAAGAAAAAACAAATCAAAACAAAACAAGTCCGCAGCTCACTTCTCCTAGTTCCTCCTAGTAATCTGTGCTTGGCTGGGCAGGTCTCCCACAGTCCCCAGCACCATCAGCTGTGTCACTGCAAGTCGTCCTGGTCTCTAGTTCTTAATACAAAACCACATGTCACTTCCTGAAGGCCTGCCAGTGAGGCCACACCATCAGCTGTGTCACTGCAAGTCGTCCTGGTCTCTAGTTCTTAATACAAAACCACATGTCACTTCCTGAAGGCCTGCCAGTGAGAGTCCTTTCACCCTTTTTCTTCCCCCGTGGTCTTACATTGTCCCCATTCCTTCATGGTGGCCCACCTTTTAGTTTAAATCCCAGACTGGAACCTGCTCCGTAACCCCATTTCCGGGAGTCTTCCCACATCAGCTATACCTTCTAGCATTCCCATATTCTCTGCCTGTCTTGGCTGTCATAGGTAGTCCGGGCAGGTGTGGCCCCATGGTGTGGTGTGAAACATCTCCAAGCTCTCACGCAGGTGCTGTAAGCAGGGGAGCGGTCTCCCAGTTACATCATGGGTTGAAGTCATGCATATCTTCCTGGCTCCACTCACCTAAGAAAGTAGCCTGCTGTTATTGATATGCAAAATAACTCTGCTGTTTTTTTCAGCCCCCAAGCTAGGCTTGTGGGGGGCCCTGGAGCCTCTCAGCATACACCCCTGTTACAGTAGTAGCAATGATTTGATTTTCTTGGCCCATACAGTTCTTTAAAACTAGATGTAACCACTATTCAGATGTTTGGTTTCTCTGAAATTCATGAATGAAATGACACTGAACTTACATAATCGCTCTCTTAAAATACGTAAATCTCCTTGAGTTTTAAGTAAGGAACTGGAAAGAAATCTCAGAAGTGTTTCTAAAAGATGCAAATTTTCTTGAAAACTATCTTTTAAAAACAAGATTCTATGATTTTGGTTAAAAATAGCATCTTACTGGCTTCCTCTAGTGCATTCATTCCTACCTTCCAACTTAAACGTCTATGAAAAAAGAGGAAAATACAAAAGATCACAACAGGAGCAAAATAAGAACTAACAATTTACTTTTGCTAGATTCCAAGGGACTTTCCATAGCAAAGCCACGGAAACTAGAGAAAGAAATGGGTAGCTTACATGGCAAGAAAGAAAGAAGTCTTGCTCTTGTGAATGTAGGTGTGAAGACCCTTTGCTTCTTTGCTGCTTTGCTCCATGACAGAAATAAAGATCCACCAACTGAAAACTGTCCTGTAAACTTCCTGTATACATACTACATTTTTTAGGCAGTCAAATGCTCTTATCCATCTGTACCAATATATTGTGTTTAATACCACATAGGGGCTGACTCTGTGTAGAGACTGAATCAATGAGAAAACCAGCAACAATAACATAGATGATGATAATGACCATCATCATCACTAATATTCAGTGATCTCTTGCTATGGGAAGGTTGCTGTTCAAAGAACTTCTTATGTTAGGTCTTATGTTTAAACCTTACAATAGTCTATCAGGCAGGTAGTATTATACTTATCTAGATAAGAATAGAAACAGAGGAACAGAGTGCTGTTGAAGACAAGCTTTAGAGGTGTTGTCAACACGCAGAGGGAAAGGAAAATGCAATGAAGGTAGCACAGCTGATAAGTAAGGACACCAGGGAACATAACTTCAAATGGAATGGGGATTACTTAGAGGAGTAAATGAGCACAACTGAAGGGAAAGAGGTAACCTTCCTGAGGTGGACTGATCTTGCACAGCGCTTTCCTAAAGAAGGAGAGCAAAGTTGCTAAAGGTAACCCTTCTAGATTCAAGTTCTTCCTCTACCACAAACTACGAGAGCTTGGGTGGGTTACTTAACCCTTCTAGGCTTCAATTTTGTCACTTGTAAAATGGAGATGATAGTGATAGCATGTTCCTCATGTGGTTTTTATGAGGAGCAAGTGAGTCTTACATATAAAGTAGTTCATAAAACTGACACATAGTTATTGCCCAATAAGTGATAGCTGTTAATTGATGATGATGATGATGATGATGATGATGATGATGATGATGACGACGACGATGATTAAATGGCTGAAAGAAAGGTAGGAGAATATATAGTCAAAGAATTTGGGGAGCTCTAATTAACTGAGTTTGTTTACTGAATGTCTCCTCATAGCCTTTAATGTACTTTTTTAGGTTATAAAACTTCAAGAGGAGGGTTCAAATATATATTTGACCATAGAACCTCCATCCCCCTTTTGTCTCTTGAAGTTTAAATAATATCACACAGGACATCGGTGTTCTACAGACCACAGTCTAGAAAATGTTATTCATTTCATACACCTTGTACTAGAATAGAAAAACAGATGTGAAAATGTCTTTTATTGAGACTGCACTGCAAACAACTAACCATCAATGAGCTTCTTAGCATCACAAATCACCATGAATATACTTTTTTCTCTATTGTACAAAACCAAATATATAAATACTCAAACCTTATGATCACACTCTTGTCAATGTCATCCCCTTTAATATTGAAAATTTTCTCTGGGTCAAGAATGAGATCAAGGAAGACATCAAAGAGTTTCTGGAAACAAATGAAAATGAACTCACAACAACCCAAAACCTATGGGACACAGCAAAGGCAGTCCTGAGAGGGAAGTTCATAATGATACAGGCCTACCTAAAAAATATAAAAACATTTCAAATAAACAGCCTAACCCTACACCTATAAGGCTCAAATAACAACAACAAAGACAGCCCAGAGCAAGTAGAGGGAAGGAAATAACCAAGATCAGAGCAGAACTAAATGACATAGAGACTAAAAGCACAATTCTAATGATCACTAAATCCAGGAGCTGGTTCTTTGAAAAGATAAACAAAATTGACAAGCCTCATCTTAAATAGACTCATCAAGAAAAAAAGAGTACCCAAATAAACAAATCAAATAAAAGAGGAGAGATTACAACTGATACCACAAAAATATAAACAATTGTAAGAAATTACTACAAAGAACTATATACCAAGAAATTTGAAAACCTAGGTGAAATGGACAAATTTCTAGAAAAATATGATCTTCCAAATCCGAATGAAGAAGAAACAAAAAGCCTGAACAGACCAGTAACAGCTGATGAAATTGAAGCAGTAGTCAAAAAGCTTCTGACACACAAAAAACCTGGACCAGATGGTTTCACAAGAGAATTTTACAAAACATTTAAGGAATAGCTAACCCCTATTCTTCACAGATTAATCCCCAAAATCCAAGAAGACAGAAGACTCCCAAATTCTTTTTATGAGGCCAACATTATCCTAATACCAAAGCCAGATAAAGACACAACAAAGAAAGAAAACTTCAGGCCAATGTCACTGATGAACATAGATGCTAAAATCCTCAACAAAATATTGGCAAAATACATCCAACAATACATTAAAAAGATCATACACCATGACCAAGTGGGATTCATCCCAGGGATGAAAGGATGGTTCAACATTCGCAAATCAGTAAATGTAATACACCACTTAAACCAAAGCAAAGACAAAAAATACACGATCATATCAATAGATGCAGAAAAAGCATTTGATAAGGCACAACACCCATTTATGATAGAAACACTCAGTAAAGTGGGAATAGAGGGAGCATTCCTCAACATAATAAAGACCATATATGAGAGACCTACAGCCAACATCATACTCAATGGACAAAAACTAAAATCTTTTCCACTAAGATCAGGAACAAGACAAGGTTTTCCACTTTCATGACTTCTATTCAACACAGTATTAGAAGTCCCAGCCACAGCAATCAAACAAGAAAAGGAAATAAAAGGCATCCAAATTGGAAAGGAGGAAAGAAAACTGTCATGGTTTGCAGATGACATGATAGTGTACATAGAAAATCCTATAGACTCCACCAAAAAACTGCTCATCCTAATAAATGAATTTGGCAAAACAGTGGGATTCAAAGTCAATATTCAGAAATCAGAGGCATTTTTGTCTATTGACACTGCAACATCGAAAGCAAAAACCAGGGAAAAAATTCTATTTGATATAGCAACAAGAAAAATAAAATACCTAGAAATAAACCTAGCCAAGCAGTTAAAAGATGTGTACTCAGAAAACTACACAACACTGAAGAAAGAAATTAAGGAAGACACAAACAAATGGAAACATATACCATGTTCATGGATTGGAAGAATTCATATCATTAAGATGTCCTTACTACCCAAAGCAATTTATAGATTCAATGCAATACTAAAGTACCAATGACAGGTTTCGCAGATATAGAACAAACATTTGAAAAATTTATATAGAACCATAAATAACCCTGAATAGCTGCAGCAATTTTGAGAAAGAAGAACAAAGTAGGAGGGATTGCAATACCTGATATTACAAACTGTATTACAAAGCCACTGTAAGCAAAACAGCCTGGTACTGGCCTAAGAACAGACACGTAGACCAATGGAACAGAATAGAGAGCTCAGAAAAAAACCCAAGTCTCTATGGTCAATTAATATTCAACGAAGGGGGCAGCAGCATAAATAGGAGTAAAAATAGCCTCTTCAACAAATGGTGTTGGGAGAGCTGGACAGCTACATGCAAAGTAATGAAACGATCACCAACTTACACCATACACAAAAATAAATTCAAGGTGGATAAAAGATTTAAATACAAGTCATGGCACCATAAAAGTCCTAGAGGAGAACATAGGGAGGAAAATCTCAGATACACCACTCAGCAATATTTTCACTGATATGTCCCCTAGAGCAAGGGACATAAAAGAAAGAATAAACAAATGGGATCTCATCAAAATAAAAGGCTGCATGGCTAAAGAAAACACCATTAAAATGAAAAGAGAACCCACCATATGGGAAAACACATTTGCCAATGATACCTCAGACAAGGGTGTGATCTCCAATAATATATAAAGAGCTCACATGACTCTACTCCAGGAAGACAAGCAACCCAATATAAAAAACTGGGCAAAGGACTTGAACAGACACTTCTCTAAGGAAGACATACAGAGGGTCCAGAGACATATGGAAATATGCTCAGTATCACTAGCTATCAGAGAGATGCAAATTAAAACCACAATGAGATACCACTTCACATTGGGCAGAATGGCCAATGCACATAAAGAAAGCAACAAACAAGTGTTGGAGAGGTTG
>PVKM010036593.1:0-14742 GCA_004027735.1 Carollia perspicillata | reverse complement strand
TTTTTTTTAAGCTACTACTTATTTTTATTTTGCTCCAGTCAGGAAACTTTTTCTCTAAAGACCCACAGTAAATAGTCTTGGCTTTTCAGGCCATACTCTCTCTGTCTCTGTCATAACTACTACACTCTGTTCTTATATCATGAAAGTAGCCATCAACAAATCAACATAAACACACAGGTATGCCTATGCTCCAATAAAATTTTATTTACAAAAAGAGTTAATAGGCCAGATTTAGCTTGAGGGACAAATGGAATGATCCCTGTGCAGTCTCCTTGCTCAGGAGACCTGCAAAACTTTGGAGATTGTTATGTCAACAGAAGCACTGCCAGCTTAGACTGATATTGAGAGAGAGAGTACAACAACAAAAGTAAGCTGTCAGACTCCCAAAATTCTATATACAGGAAGTGTGTTGATAAAACTACTTAACTGCAAATAGGTGCTACCCTTCGTGAGAAAGAATGACTTTGAGAGCAGAGCCGTGGGCCTGGGATGGAGCTGGGAGCCAGAACTTGAAGTAGAATGGAGTTTTTCTAGTTGGATTTACAAATTGTTTGAGATCAGTGACTCCATTGTTCCTTTCATTTCTTTTTTTTTTAATGGGAAGGTCTATCACTGCTATCCAAGTAGGGTCTGTTTCACCAGGGGAAGACAACTTGTTCCACAAATAAAGAGGAATTATGCCCCTTGGTGGCTCATATCAAGAGTCTCACCCATACCTCATTTATATAATATAGATAATGAGATTTGAGACTTTTTGAGCTAATGAGAATCAGATTTTGGACCTGGTATTGAGAGTTTTGCAGACCTTGGAATGGGGTCAGTGCATATGAGACAGACATAAAGTTTTGGGGACAGAAAATGAATTGTTGTAGACTGAATGATGACTCTCAGAAGCTATGAATATGTTACTTTATATGGCAAAAAAAAAGTGATTTTGGAAATGTGATTAAGTTAAGGATCTTGAGATGCAGGAGAGATTATCCTGGTAAGCCCAGTATATTCACATGGGTCCTCATAAGAGAGAGACAGGAGCATCATAACTAAAGAGAGAAGACATAAGGATGGAATTAGATGGCAGAGAGAAGAGAAAACGCTACACTGATGGCTTTGAAGATGGAGGAAGGAACTGCACACCAAGGAATACAGTTGACCTCTAGAAGCTGGAAAAAGCAAAGAAATTCTCCTCTACAGCCTGCAGAACAGATACAGACCTGCCATTAGCTCAGTATTTTGATTTCCAGAACTATAAAATAACAATTTTGTATTGTTTTTGCCCTCTAAGCTTGTAGCAATTTATTATAACAACAAAGGAAACTAATACAGATTTTGTCAACCACTGTGTAGCCATACACTATATTATGAAATTTTATGAATTACCTTCTTCATTTCTCACAACACCCTTCGACACAAGTGTTATCATTATCCCCTCTTGCAAATTAAATATGCTGTTTGGAAAGACTGACTCAATAGTTTAGTGTATTGAACTCTAAGGTGCATGTTTCTATGTCATATTGCCCCAACCAGGTAGACTTCTGTTCTCTTTATTTTAGAGTTTTCTCCAAGTCCCATTAAAGTTTACCTGTCCTGGGTCTCAATTTCTTGGACTCTTTCTCTGCTCTTACGAATATGTGTTTTTATTCACTCTGCCTACCATTTCTGAAACCAACAAGTGCCAAGCCTTGGTTTAAATTTCGAGAGAGGTATATATAAAATTTGTCCATTCCAGAAGAACCACCATCCCTCTCTCTCTGGAAAGTGTGTTATTTTTCTATGACAAAGTTTCATCTCTGTTGTGGACTGAACTTATCTCCTCAAAATTCACATGTTGAAGTCATAACCTCTAATGTGATAGTATTCAGAAGTGAGGCCTTGGGACATAATTACATTTAGGTGAGGTCATCAGGGTGGAATGCCCAAGATGAAATTATTGTCCTTATAAAAAGAGACACTAGAGAGTGTCTCTAGTCTTTTCTAGTCTAGAAAAATTCTCTGTCTTTCTCATTGCCATGTGAGGACACAGCAAGGCAGCCATCTCCAAACCAGGAGGAGGGCCCTCACCAAAACTGAGTCACCTGGCATCTTGATCTTGGACTTCCCAACCTTCAGAACTATGAGAACTATATTTAAGTTCTTTAAGCCACCCAGGCTGTGGTTTTTTGTTATACCAGTCTTGGGCATACCAGGTCTATAAAACACAGTAACGACAAAACAAACAAACAATGACACTTGCCACTGAAACAGTGCTACAAATTTGTGATGCAGTTGGCTAAACAGAAGACAGGATAGCACAGAGAGGTAGGCTGACTCTAGGAAGGCATTGATGATCCCTGCCTTCTGGTACTTACTCATCTGTGTGACCTATACACCCTGAGTCTGGGTTGGCCTAGCAACTTGCTTCTAATCAACAGAATAGAGCAAAAATGTTGATGTGTCACTTCCATAATTACATTACAAAAGACTCCAATGTCTATTTTGTTAATAGACTCTCTCCTTTATTGGCTTTAATAAAGCAAGCTGCCATGTTGTAAGCTCTTCTACAGTGAGGCTCACGGATAGGGAACTGAGGGTGGCCTCCAGCTGACAGCCTATGAAGAACTGCATCCTGCCAATGGTCATGAGAACTTGAAAGTAGATGTCTCCCCACCTGAACATTCAGTTAAGACCCTAGCCAAAACCTTGATTGCAATCTTGCAGAGAATCCAACTCAGCCATTCTTAGGCTCCTTACTCACAGAAACTGAGATAAGAGATGTATACTATTTTTATTTGCTAAGTTGTGGTAATTTGTTACAGTAATAGATTACTAATACAATTTGGGAGCACAGATTTGGAGTCATCTGTCATATATCATGGGTTTAAATCTTGCTTGTACTATATAATGCTACAATCTTAGATATGCCATGTATATAATTCAGAGCCTTAATATTCTCATATGCAAAGTGAGACAATACCAGAGCCCACCACAACAATAACAAGCATTCAATTATTGTTAGCTGTTACTATTTTTTAAGTGCTAAGGAATCATGAAAGAGGGAAATTTAATTTTCTCTGAAATCAGAGAAAAATAATTATAATTAACACTTGTACTGAGCTCTCAAATGTATGAAATCACATAGGAATTACTGAGTTTGACCTTTACTTACTACAGTGATTCTCAACTACCAGTGATTTTGTCCTCCGGGGAATATTTGGAGATATTTCAGCTGTCAACAAATGGTGGTGGATGCCATTGGCCAAAGATGCCACTAAATTTCTACAATGCATAGGACAGCCCCCTGTAATAAAGAATTATAGGACCAGAATGTCAGTGGTACCGAGGTTGAGAAACCATGCATTAGCAATCCTGTGAGGGTGGGTATATGTAGTTCCCATGCATGATTCATACATGAGAGAACAAGCTAAGAGAGGCTGAATTATAGGAGGGAAGTGGGAGGATTAAATTGTTGGTATGCAGCCAAGCTGGGGCAGAAGTCATTGTCCCCAGACCCCAAATGCATTGCTTTTTCTTACCCCTACTTTACCTCCAAAGACTGTCTGGAGGTCCATTGATTTCAGCCTAAAGTCAATAAACAGGGTACTTGGGCCTAAAGGAGGGGCTATAATGGTGGAGATTTCAGGTAGTAGGTAGGGGTGGGGGGCAACTGGGGACAGAATTATTTCGGGAAAGAATATTTTCTTTTATATATATATATTTAATTTTAGAAAGAGGGGAAGGGATGAAGAAAGAGAGGAAGAGAAACATCAACATGAGAGAGAAAAATCAATTGGTTGCCTCTCATACATGACCCAGCTGGGGACTGAACCTGCAACTCAGGCATGTACCCTGACAAGGAATCAAACCAATGATCTTTCACTTTGTGGGACAACACCCAAGCATACGAGTCACACTGGTCAGGGCAGAAACAGATATTTTCAATACCACTTGTTAGGGAATAGGTACAGGGTTGATATCATGTTTCACTCGAATCCTGAGTCATTCTTATCTAAGTATAAATTTCAGCTTTGTATTCTCTTCCAATTCTTTCAGGCTAACGTAGACACTCACTCAAGAAACATTTTTATTACTGTTTCTGCTGAGACTTCCAGAATACCCCTCAGTATGTATTTGTGCTCCCCTTTGACAGACAAGGAAACTGTGTCTCAAGCAGGAATGTAATGGCTTGTCAAAGGGTACACAGAGCTGGGATTTGAATCCAGGCCTTTCAACTTCAAGCCAAGATAAATTTCCACCACAAACTGAGCCACCTCTCAGGGAGTTAGCAGTCCCTGGAAAGGCTTAACTCAGTGGGGATCTGAACTACCTGAAGAGACTCTGAGAGTGTGTAGTACCTATGACAGCAAAGCAGGAGAAGGTGGTATGTGAATTGCCCTCAATTAGTGCACCTCAAAGATGGCACAACTGGTGGATTAAAGGTGCTGGCCTGGCACAGATAGACAGTAGGGGCCCAGCAGCACATGGAGGACCTGGGAGGGAGGCTAGACAACTGTGAAGTTTACAGCCAAGACCTGGCCTTCATCCTTGCAAAACCATAGGAAGGGAGAAAAGTGAAGCCCAGCACCCCTCAGCCTGCAGCATCCAGGAAGGCAGGCAGAACTTGCTTAGTGGGTTTAAAGTCAGCAGGATGCTCCCCACTGCCTCAAGTGAGACAGTAAGATCTAGAGCTGTAAAAAGTCCAGAGACAGGCCCAAAGAGGGAACACAAGGCTAACCCTAACAACTGAAAAACTGAGACAAATTTCACTTTGCTATCCCAGAGAACTTGCATGTTATTGTTTACTTGTGTTTTTTTTTTCATTATTTTTACTTCTTTTATTTTATTAATATTTCTTCATTCCTCTTCTTTCTATTTAGTTTTTTTTGTTTTATTTGTTTCTTTAATTGCATTGTTTGAATGGTTTTCCTTGTTCTCTTTTTCATAGTGTATATTAATTTTCCTTCTTTCACCTCACTTGTTTTCTAATAGTACACTACTCTAGGTCCTGTACTGTCTATTCTTGTTATTCATATAGTTCTTATCATATTATTATTGTTCTAGTATTATTGTAAATAATTGTTGTTTCATGTCATTATAATACTAAACAGCTCTCTTCTTGGATCTTACCCCATTTCACTATCTTCCGGCGCTTTATAATGTTGAGGTTAACTCTATTCTCTCACACACTATGCTTATTTTCTACCCTTTACTCTCATTATATCTCATTATCTGGCTTCCCACAAGTGCTCTGTTTTCTAGATTCAGCTCACAATCCTCCCCTCTAACAAGAGTCCTTACCTCTTTTCCACCTTTTATAAAAAATAGGTAGTTGGGTGAAATATCACAATCAACAGTATACTAATCCAAAGGATCTTCCATATCTGCTCTATATGTTGGTATGTTAAATCCCACAGAATACCCTCCCCCTGTCTTAATCGCTTTTGCCTTCCCCCTGCAACTGATCACATAAAAGAATAGGTAGGAGCTGTGAATACCAATATACCCACTGGAAGAGAGAACCCACCAACAAAGGAGCCACCAACAGATAATAAATGAAGATGGCGAAGGAGTGAGTTGAGCCCACACTAACTTCCACCCAGGACCAACCTGGAATTACAACTAAACTGTGGAGAAATTCCAAGAACAAACAACTGAATAGTGAGAGGGGGGCCTTATAATCTTCAACATACAGAAGAACCAGTTTCGACAAAACCTGTCTGCACCTATACAACAGCATACAAGACATGATGGGTATAGTGACCCCCAGTCAACCAGTTGGAGGAAAGAATCCACTAAAGAAAGGCCAAACAGCAATCAAAACCCAAATACATACAGAAGGCCAATATAAATGGCATCCCAAAAGCAGCAAGATCAGGAGATCAAGAAAACTGCACAATTGAATCTCACAGGTCTCTTACCACAAACTCAGGAAGTCAGAACAAATCAAGTTAAGGGCGGAGGCTAACAAGAAGAGTCTCACAAACAATAGGAAGATGAAGAAATAAATCCCAGATGAAAGGAAAGGAGGAAGAATCAGAAAGAATGCTAAATGAAATAGAGGCAAGTCAACTATCTGATGTTGAGTTCAAAGCAATGGTAATAAGGAAGCTTAATGAGCTCACTGAAAATTACCAAACACTACATGGAAACTACAATGAACTCACTGAAAACTATATCAACATGAAAAAAATAGAAACTATCAACAAGAGCCAAGAGGAAATGAAGAATACAATTTCTGAACTGAAGAACACAATAGAAGGAATCAAAAGCAGCCTTGATGAAACACAGGATTGAATCAATGAGCTGAAGAACAAGGTGGAAAAGAAACTCCCAGAAAAAGCATGAAAAGGAAGAAAGACTCAGAAAGAATGACTAGGTGTTAAGAGAATTGCCTGGCAACATGAAAAATGATAATATCCATATAAAAGAGATACCAGAAAAACAAGGAGAGCAAGGAGTATAAAACCTGTTTGAAAAAGGAATGCTGAAAACATCCCTAATTTTATGAGAGAAAAAGTCACACAAATCCAGGAAACAGAGAGGGTCCCAATCAAGAGGATCCCAATGAGTCCCACTCCAAGACACATCAGAATAAAATTGACAAAACTCCAAGACAAAAAGAGAAACTTAAAGGCAACAAAGGAAAAACAGGAAGTAACGTAGCAGGGAGTCACAATAAGACCAGTAGACAACTTCTCAAAGGAAATCATACAAGCCAGAAGGAAATGGCAACAAATATTCCAAGTAATGACAAACAAAGGCTTGCAAACAAGAATACTTTATCCAGCAAGACTCTCAATTAAAATGGAAGGTGAAATAAGGAGTTTCCCAGAAAAAAAAGAGGCCTCAAAGAACACACCCTCACCAAAACAGCATTGCAAGATATGCTAAAGGGACTGCTTTAAGAAAAGGAAGAAATAGAGTGAGAGAGAGGGGAACAGAGGTGCAAAGGAGGTAAAATGGAAATGAATAAGTACCTATCAATAATAACCTTGAATGCAAATGGACTAAATGCTCCAATCAAAAGACATAGAATAGCTAAATGGATAAGAAACAATGACCCACACATATGCTGCCTACAAGAGACCCACCTCAAGACAAAAGACATATACAGATTGAAAGTGAGGGGTTGGAAAAATACATTCCAAAGAAATGGAAAGGAAAAAATGCTGGGGTAGCAATACTCATATCAGACAAAATAGACTTCAAAATAAGAGTCATAAAAAGAGAGCCAGAGGACAATTTATAACACTCAACGGAAGAATCCATCAAGAAGACATGAACATTATGAATATATATGCACCCAACATGGGAGCACCCAAATATATAAAGAAATTCTTGGAGGACTTCAAGAAAGATATTGATACCAACACAATTATAGTAGTAGAGTTTAACACCCCACTGTCAAAAATGGATAGATCTTCCAAACAAAATATCACCAAAGATATTGCAGCATTGAACAATGTCCTACTTCAAATGGACTTAACTGACATATATACAACCTTACATCCCAAAGAAACAAAATACCAAATGCACATAAAAAATTTTCAAAGATAAGCCACATGATAGGACAAAAAACAAGCTGCAACAAATTTAAGAAAATTGAAATCATATCGAGCATTTTCTCTGACCACAAGGGACTGAAACTAGAGACCACACTCAAGGAAAAAATTCAAAAATACTCAAACTAATGGAGATTAAATAGCATGTTATTAGACAATGAATGGCTTAATAATGGATCAAGAAAGATAAAAAAGTTTCAGGAAACTAATGAAAATGAACTCACAACAGTCAAAAACTTATGGGACACAGTGAACACAGTTTTGAGAGGGAAGTTCATAGTGATACAGGCCTTCCTAAAAAGATAGAAACATTTCAAACAAACAACCTAACCTTATGCCTAAAAGAAATGGAGGAACAACAACAAAGATGGCCCAGAGCAAGTAGAAGGAAGGAAATAACCAAGATCAGAGCAAAATTAAATGACATAGAGACTAACAGAACAATTCTAAGAATCATTAAATCCAGGAGCTGGTTCTTTGAAAAGATAAAAAAGTTGACAAGCCATTAAGCAGACTCATAAAGAAAAAAGAGAGAGGACCCAAATAAACACAATCAGAAACGAAAGAGGACAGATTGCAACCAACACCATAGGAATACAAAGGATTATAAGAAATTACTATGAAGAACTATGTGTCAAGAAATTTGAAAACCTGGGTGAAATGGACAAATTTCTAGAAAAATATAGTCTCCCAAAACTCAATGAAGAAGCAGAGAGCCTGAACAGACCTATAACAGCAGATGAAATTGAAGCAGTAATTAAAAAAAAAAAAAACCCACCAGGCACACAAAAGCCCTGGACCAGACGGTTTCACAGGAGAATTCTACAAAGCATTTAAGGAAGAGCTAACCCCTATCCTTCACAGACTATTCCAAAAAATCCAAGAAGATGGAAGACTCCCAAACTCTCTTTATGAAGCCAGCATCACCCTAATCCCAAAACTAGATAAAGAAATAATAAAGAAAGAAAACTTCAGGGGAATATGGCTGATGAACATAGACACTAAAATCCTTGACAAAATATTGGCAAACCCCATCCAGCAGTACATTAAAAAGATCATACACCATGATCAAGAGGGATTCATCCCAGGGATGCAAGGATGATATGATGTTTCAAAATCAATAAATGTAATACATCACATAAACAAAAGGAAAGAAAAAAATCACATAGTCATATCAATAGATGCAGAGAAAGCATTTGATATGGTATAGCACCCACTGATGATTAAAACACTCATCAAAGTGGAAATAGAAGGATCATTCCTCAACATAATAAAGGCTGTGTACCAGAGACCTACAGCCAACATCATACTCAATGGGCAAAAACTAAAGGCTTTCCCACTAAGATCAGGAACAAGACAAGACTGTCCACTTTCACCACTTCTATTCAACATAGTACTGGAAGTCTTAGCCACAGCAATCAGACAAGAAAAGGAAATAAAAGGCATTCAAATTGGAAAAGAGGTAATAAAACTGTCATTGTTTGCAGATGACATGATAGTGTACATAGAAAATCGTATAGACACCATGAAATCTCTACTGGACCTAATAAGTAAATTTGGCAAAACAGTAGGAAATAGTCAATATTTGGGAAATCAAAGGCATTTTTGTACACCAACAATTAAACATCAGAAACAGAAATAAGGAAAATAATTCCCTTTGCTATGGCAAAAAGAAAAATAAAATACCTAGGAATAAACCTAACCAAGGAGGTAAAGAACCTGTACTCAGAAAACTACATGACACTGAAGAAAGAAACTAAGGAAGATTCAAACAGTGGAAGTATTTACCATACTCATGGATTGGAAGAATTAACATCATCAACATGTCCATACTATCTAAAGCAATTTATAGATTCAATGCAATCCCTATTAAAGTACTCATGGTATATTTCACAGATATAGAACATACATTTCAGAAATTTATATAGAACCACAAAGGACTCTGAATAGCTGCAGCAATTTTGAGAAAGAAGACTAAAGTAGAAAGGATCACAATACCTGATATCAGACAGTATTATAAGGCCAATGTAATCAAAACAGCCTACTACTGGCATAAGAACAGACACATGGACCAATGGGACAGAAAATACAGCCAAGAAATAAACCCAAGTCTCTATGGTCAATTAATATTTAACAAAAGGGGCAGAAGTATAATATGGAGCAAAAATAGCCTCTTCAACAAATGGTGATGGGAGATCTGGACAGCTACATGCAAAAAAAAAAAAGAAAGAAAGAAAGAAAGAAACTCGATCATCAACTTACACCATACAAGAAAATAAACTCAAGATGGATAAAAGACTTAAATATAAGTCATGACACCATAAAAGTCCTAGAAGAAAGCATAGGCAGGAAAATCTCAGACATTGCACACAGCAATATCTTCACTGATATGTCCCCTAAAGCAAGGAACATAAAGGAAAGAATAAACAAATGGGATCTCATCAAAATAAAAAGCTTCTGCATGGCTAAGGAATGCAGCATTAAAATGAAAAGAGAACCAACTGTGTGAAAAAACATATTTGCCAATGATACCTTGGACAAGGGTTTGATCTTCAAAATATATAAAGAACTCACACAACTCTGCTCCAGGAAGACAAACAACCCAAGTAAAATATTGGCAAAAGACTTGAACAGACACTTCTTCAAGGAGGACATACAGAGGACCCAGAGACACATGAAAAGATGCTCAGCATCACCAGCCATCAGAGAGATGCAAATTAAAACCCCAATGAGATATCACTTCACACCAGTCAGAACGACCATCATAAACAAAGTGACAAATAACACGTGTTGGAGAGGATGTGGAGAAAAGAGAACCCTAGTGCACTGTGCGGGGGCTCCACCTGAAGAACCCCCATGTCCACCATGGATAAAAATAAGGCTACCAAAACATGATTTGCTTGGGGAGGAAAGGTGGCCAATCTCAAAAGAGAAGGGCCACTAGTCCTATCCTCAATGGTTTTTGTTAGGTCCATAACAGACAGGGATACAATTAAAGCTTGTCAATCAATGTCAGGTGGCAAGGATCAAACAATAGATAACATTTAAAAGAAATCTGAGGGCTTAATCTGAGTCAATGTCTGTCAGGTAAGGGGGTTGCAAAAAAACTTTAGGAGACATACTCATTTTCTGTCTGGACCCTTATCATGTTAATGAGAGTACTCTTAGCAAACCAGGCTTCACAGGATTTTAATAATTCTTTCTTATGCCTGATCACCCCAGAACCTGCTCTAGCCGGCAGAGGGCTGCACCCCCTCCCTGTCATAGATTCAGGCTTAAGTGGATTAGAGCCAGGAAGAACTTCTCCCAGAGCTTCTCCCAGATGGAAAGGGGACTCGGACTATATCAAAATAGCCGGGGTTCGAGGGTCCTTCACCCTCACTTTGCTGCAGCCCCCACAGAGTCCTTCCTAGATGGCCTCCCATGTGATTGTGTCTGGTTTGGGTTGCCTCTCCTCTGAAAGGTCTTATTACCCTTAGTCTTTGACTAACCCACCAAGCGTTGGGAGCTAGAGATGGCAAAAGCAGTGCTCTTGCCAGGGAACTTTGTTTCCTCAGTGGCTCACAGTCCAGAGGTTGCTCACTCAGCCTTAGCCACAGGGGGCAGTTACAACTCCTGAAACCAGACAGAGCGGTTCTCAACAGTGCACTGTTGGTGGGAATGCAGACTAGTGCAGCCATTGTGGAAAACAGTATGGAATTTCCTTAGAAAACTACAAATGGAACCACCTTTTGACCCGGCAATTCCACTGTTGGTATTATATCCTAAGAACTCTGAAACTTCAATCCAAAAGAACCTATGCATCCCAATGTTCATAGCAGCACAATTTATTATAACCAAGTGCTGAAAGCAACCTGAGTGTCCATCAGTAAGTGAATGGATCAAAAACCTATGGTACATCAACATGATGGAATGTTACAGAACAGAAAGAAAGAACTCATACCTTTTGCAACTTCATGGATGGAACTAGCGCATTATGTTGAGTGAAATAAGCCAGGCGGTGAAAGACAAACACCATATGATTTCACCTTTAAGTGCGACCTAATCAACAAAACAAACAAGCAAACAAAATATAACCAGAGATATTGAAATTAAGAACAAACAAACAGTGAACAGAGGGAAGGTGTGAGGGGATAATGGGGGGAAATGGGGAAGGGTTTTAAGGAACCCATGGACACATGGACAAAGCCAAGGGGATCGGGGAGAGTGGGACCAGGAATAGGATGTGGGGATAGCTGGTGTGTGTGTGTGGGGGTGTAGTAGGAGGAAAATGGAGAAAACTGTACTTGAACAACAATTTAAAAATAAAATAAAACAAAATTTACTTAAAATATAAAATTAATTGGTAAAATTTTTTTTAAAAAAACTAAGCCTCCTATATCCAAAGCTCTGTTTGAAGTTGTCTGTGTGTGTGTGGATGGTATAAAATATTTATTGTTTTCAAGAAATTTGTGATTTAGAGGGGAAGATAGAGTTAGAAGCAGATAACTATGTAAATTACAACACACAGTGATAACATGCGCTTCAAATGGTTGCATACCTCACATTTTTGGGAGCATAGAGAAGGAAGAAACAAAAAGGTCCCTGGGAGAGGTGCTGAGGGACATTTGGGAGGCCTTCAGGAAAGAAGTGGAACTTGTGCTGAGGCTTAAACAGCTGGCATAACAGAGAACAATACCCCAATCAAACAATAGATTCACTTGTTAAAAGCAGTTTCAACTCTAGATGCTGAGAGAACAAGTCCCTCTTTCAGCTTTCAGCCAGTTCTCAATGATAGGACTTTAACACTCTATTGAGTTCTCATTATTTCTCTTTTCTCCTTTCATAACTGAACAGCCAAGGAGCCTGACTTCTATAACTTCTGATCCACCTGAAGATGAGCCATAGTTGACATGCCTTGAGATTTCTATCCTCATCATAATTATATCTAAGTCTATGAGACAAGAGTCTTATCACTTCTATCAGCACTTTTGTTTTACTATTTTATATTCATTAAAATAGTTGATAATCACACTAAGTACACCCTCCTGTGTAGTCATAGTAGCAATGTGGAAAATGGAACTGTTCATGGGAAGGAAGACACATGGGAAGCATGTGTGCTCTGAAGCTGTAGCATTTAAACTGTCCATTCAACTGCTCATGAACAGAAACTTGATTTCTATTTGTGAAGATTATCCAGGGCTCTCAAGGCAGAAAGTAAGAATGTGAAGGTGACATAAATTCAGGGAGTGGGACTGTTATAGGTGGGAATTAGGCTCTTCCACATGATCACAAGGAAAGCATTCCAAGGACCCACACATGGAAGATTGTGGGGTGGCATGGTTTATTCATAAGGAAATAGAAGCTGCCCCCTGAGTTTTCAATGTTCCATCTCTCTCTGTCTTGCCATGGGAAAAGTTCAACTGTGTCCTCAATGAGGCCAAGACAAAAGTCAGTGTCCAGAGTTTCTGCGCCATATTAAATCTTAGTCTTTTGGAGCCCACAAGCAGCTGCTAGGCAGTTTCAGTCCCCATCCAGGTAGCTTATATTGTTCCAGGCTGCTCCAGTGGCAAAGTCCATGTGGCTACTGGCCATGTGTTTCCTAAGGCCACATAGCCGTGGAGAGAAAAGTTGCATGCACTGTGAGAGTGCAGATCATGAGAGAGACAGAGAGCTTAGCCCTTTTGGAGCCCACACCATTTGCTGTGTAACCAGTAGCAGCTTAGACCCACATGGTCGTATGCTCCTAGGCAAGAAAGCACATGAATGAATGGGCGAGTATACCACTGGGTACACTGGGCAAGAAAGAGCTTCTTTGTTCCCCTGGGATTATATTAGCTTGGGTTTGGGACAGACCAGTTGCCCTCTCAAAAGAAACAATCAAATTCACAGGCTTCTGTGGGCTTTGGATGGGCCCACCTTCCAACCAATCCCTTTTTTCCCAAAGCTATACTGACAGGCCTTTTTGGTAAAGCGTCTACCCTGTGTCATTTTGATGTCTATTGTGCATGAGCCCGCCTTCCCCTGTTCCTTCCTGGCAAACTGGTACCAGAGAAGGGAGGGGAGGAGTGTTAATCTTCTTGGTTGAGCACAATGCTGTAATCCCCTGGCATGAGAAGCTATAGCTTCCTGGTGAAGCAAACAGGCTCTGGTTTCCCATTTTATGAAGCTCAATGTCTAGTTCCCTTTTGCCCCCTTTCTCAATATTTAGCTAAACACCGATTGTAACAGGGATACAACCATGAACTTGATATGTAAGGTTTCTGCCCTCGTGGAGCTTGCAGATGAGATGGGAGATTCACAGTAAATAGGTTAGCAAATAAATAAACAAGGTAAGTTAAAAAATTTGACAAGTAATGTTGTCAAATACAGAATGTTCAGTTAAATTTAAATTTCAGATTAAAGAGAACACATGTTTGTCTTAGTAGGTGTATTTCTCAAAATTGCATTCTACATCTTTATTTTCTAAGTTAGGTAATCTTAGCATTAAGAAAAGAAATGGAGTAAAGGGACTGGTGTATCACTCAGGAGTCCACTAGAGGAAGGGAACCAGTAAGATGTCTGTATTAAGAAACTTATTACAAGAAATTGGTTTAAGCAATTTTAAGGGTGTGATAACTAAGTCCAAAGGCCACAGGGAAGGTCTTCAGGAAGGGCAGGCTGGAGCCCTCAGTCACAAGCTGACACTGCTGTCCACAGGCAGAATTTCTTCTTCAGGGTAACCTGAGCTCTGCTGTAAAGGGATTATGAAAGATAACTTGTCTTATTTAAAGTAAACTCATTATAAACTCTAATTACATCTAGAAAACACTTCCCAGAAACCTATAGACTAGTGTGTCAGTGCATAACTGGGGTTTAGTCTGGCCAAGTTGGCACATAAAACTGACATCACAGATGGAAAGGGAAGGGTTCCCACAGGCATCAAGAGGGCTTCTGTGATGTTGGAGCATTTAAACTGAGGCTTGAACATTGAACTGAATTATAAGAATCAAGTAATCAGAACATTCCAGATAAAAAGAACAGCATGTGCAAAGGGCCTGAGGTAGGAAACAAACTGTCTTGTTTTAGGAACAACAGAAAGTCAATATGGCTGGAATGGAACAAAGGAGAGAGTGGTAACTAGTTGGTGGGAGAGTAAGATGGGTAACTGTGTTAGAGTTGTATATTTAAGTCAAAACTCAGAACTATTACTATCTGTATAAAGATGCTGATGTGTAAATAAAAAAAA
>PVKM010036592.1:0-14741 GCA_004027735.1 Carollia perspicillata | reverse complement strand
AGGGCAGAGAAACACTGTAACAGACAGAGGTATTAATGGGGCCAGAAGAACATCTTAGAACATAGCAAAAATGGAACTTTCTGTTGTTTAATTCCAACACTTCTGAGACGCTAATTCTCCTTATAATATTTGAAATCATTTAGTTCTCACTTTAGCATTTTCTCTTCCCGTTCATGAGTTTGCTTTCTTTTTTAAAATTACAATTGCCCTTTGAAATTATTTCCTTTGGTTTCACTGTGTCGTCTTAGCAGTAGTCGGCATTATTCGAAGTTTTGTAGGTGTTGTCTTCTACAGACAGCTTTCTACCCTCCCGAGATATGTCACTAGGTCTTCTCAACAATTTTAGAACTCCGTGAACAGGATAACATTGGTGCATACGGGCTGGAGATTCAAATTTGTGTGTGTATGTATGTTTGTAGCAGTGAGTCAACAAAATTCATTCAGGAAACTTCAGGGAAGGGATGCAGCCTGGGTGTTGTGAGGAGACAAAAGAAGTGGAGCCCATTAAGGGCTCTGTGCCTCTCATGATTATGGAAGTCTGGGCACTCCAGCTAGCCGTGCTTATGGTCTGCCTTAATAGGCTGACTCATTTTTGTGGCTGTGATATAATTTTGTATCTTAAAGGACCACAGGGCCTAAATACCTCTGTTGTCTCCTCGCCCATCTCCTGCCAACACTTGTAACCGAAGTTAAATAGGCATGGCAGGGCGCTGCTTTCTGACGGACAGCACACACACCAGCACACACACCGTTTGCCTGAGGTCGTTCAGCAGAAGGCACAGAGACTTCCCCTCTCCTGGGGCTTGTCAGTAAGATTCAGCAACAACAAAGGGCAAACACCAAGTTTCACAGAGCACATTAAACAAAGCAAACAGGCCTCTAATCCAATGGTTTAATTACAGTATAGGGCATTCATTGTGGCAAACCATGCTTAGCATTTCAAACCACTCCATGTGTTTCTCAATAAAAAGGAGAGCTCACCCCAAACCCCACAAAACCCCTTTCATAACTTCTCACACCCTACAAAACCTATGGCGTCACAGGACCGTGTTCTGTTTATTTTGTTCTGAAGTTTTCTAACCATCTCAATTTAACAAGTATTGACATTTTCAGGGACTCCTTTGTACTTTTGCCCCATCTTCTAGCCAATCTGATTATCCTTCTGCCTGCATGTCGTGCCACCCCTCCCCTTTATTTAGGGTTTTTGGCTCAGAGGGGTTTTAGGTGCAGGTTTTGGAACTAATCATCCCACCATTCCAAGACCCACTGTCACTGTCAGTCCAGTCAAGGCCTCTGCAAATAAAGATGCATTCATTTATTTTCCCCGCCACCTGCAGCCACTCTCGAGTACGTATGTCTCTTTGGATAAGTGTACAAACTTTAAGAATATTTTGTGGTAGGCATGTATTTTAATTTGCATAAATGGTTTTGTACTACCAATTTTATTTTTAATTTACTTTTTAAATTTATCATTAGGCTTTTAGGATCTTTTTACATATTTACAGTTATTTTAACCATGATTTTATTGGTATTTATGTCATCTTATTTTATGTTTTTATAACCAACACTTTTGATTTTCCCCTTTCTCTCATTTTCCTCTTTTTGCCCCTACTCCAATGAATCTCCTAATCACCATTTGGAAAATACTTAGATTTTCTTCTAATTTATTATGTATTCCTTTGTCTCCTCCTCCTCCTTCTTCTCCTCCTCCTCTTCCTTCTCTTCTTCTCTCTCCCCTTCCTTACTGTTGGTGTTCAAATATGACACCAGGTGTTTACTCACACTAATTTCTTATATCGCATTTTTCTCTTGTATTTAGTTTTCTTTTTCGTGGAATGTATCTTCCACATATGTTTTCAGACTGTTTTTGTGTAATAAACAATTTTGTTTCTCAAAACTGTAATAAAATCTTTGTTTTGCTTTTATAAGTAAAGAACAATTTATCTGACCATAACATCCTAGTTTCACAGTTCTTTTCTTTCACCACTGAAAATATTTCTCCTCTGTCTTCTTGCAACCAGAGAGACTATTGAGAAGTTTTATGTTACCCTGATTTTTACTCCTTGGGTAGATGATATCATGTGTCTCTGGAAGTTTTTAGAACATTCTTTCTTTGATGTTCTTAAATGTTACTCTCTATGTTTCTAGATGTAGCTGTTTCTTCTTCTATGCTTGTTGATATTCTATGAGAATTTGAAGTCTTATATGTTATATATATTTTTAAAATTTTAGTAAATTCTGGCCATTATTTCTTCAAATACTTTATTCACTTTGTTCTTTTGGGGGGATTTCAATTTTATGAATGTTGATACTTCAAATTCCTTTCTTCTATTTCTTTACTTTTTCTTATCTTTTCTCATATTTCTTCATTCTTCTCTGATTCCTGGAATGTCCTTCATCTTGATTTCCCAGATTCCTAACTCACACTTCAGTACTACTCAACTGTACGTTGAATCCATTAAGTATATTTTTATTTTTATTTTTTAATTTTATTTTAATTGTTATTCAGGTACAGTTTTCTGTTTTTTATGCCACTAAGTGTATTTTTAAATCAGTATATTTGCATATCCTTATCTATAATTAACTCCTATAAAAACTTCTTTCTTACTCATGTTTTCAATAGTTTCTTTGGTAATACTCATTTTGTTTTTAAAATTTGTGTTTTTGTTGCACTATGACAAAAAAAGGAAATTTAGAAAGTATACAGATTGGAAAGGAAGAAGTAAAATTTTCCTCTTTTATAAAGGACATGATCATTTATACAGAAAATTCTAAGTAACCTACCGAAAAAGTTTACTAGAACTAATAAGTGAGTTTTTCAAGGTTGCAAGACACAAAATCAATATACCAAAATTATTGTATTTCTGTGTATTAGCAATGAACAATGAACAACTTATGTTAAAAACTAATACCATATACAACTGCATCAAAATATTTAAAATACTTAGGGATAAATTTGACAAAAGTATGTACAACTTGAAAAGTATAGAACATTGCAGAGAAAAATATAAAGAGATATAAAAATATAAGAGGGATATAGTGTATTCCTGAATTGAAAAAGTTATTAAGATGTCATTTTTTTTCAAATTAATCTATAGAGTTAATGTAATCCCAACAAAAATTTTATGAAACTTCTTTGTAGAAATTGAAAAATTGATTCTAAAACTTACATGGAAATATAAAGTATTTAGAGTTGCCAAAACAACTTGGAAAAGAACAATGTTAGCAGACTTACACTAGCTGACTTTAAGTCTCATTATAAAGCTACAGTTATCAAGATAGTATGTTATTGGCATAAAAAGAGATTTACTTATCAATGAAACAAAATAGAGAGTCTAGAAAGACATACACACATACAAGATCGATTAATTTAGGGCAAAGGTACTATAGAAGCCAACTCACTTAAATTTATTGTAATTAGAAATATTGCTATCTTTTTTGCAATGTTTACTCTTTCAAAATGGAAGCTAATACACATACAAATCTTACAGATACAGCTTAATAATGATCACAAATGTAGTCATAGAAATAGTGAGGAAATACTCATGAAAATTACAGTCCTTGTTTCTGAAACCAACCGTGTGGTCACAACTGGTATTTGTAACTGCATCTTTCACTACTCATCCTGTACTCCCTTTGCCTTCAACAGGCACCTCTGCTGGCTGTGATACTTTACCTGTAAGGTGACCCAGTCTTCATTCCCAAAGGATCTTGGGCTATTAGTAGTCCTGCATAGATTGGGTTGTTGTAGTTTTTCTTTGACTTTAAATAAATACAGGGCATGGTAACACTAAGAGATACCCAGTGGGATCTCCTGTACTTCAGATATACTTTTCCTTCCCTCTGGGGTGGAGTAGCAGTCCAATCTCCCTTCGGTAGTCAGGATCAATCACTTTAGACAGCAGAGTACCTCCCTTCTTGATTCAGAGGCATGAGGAGCCTGAAGTGGCTGGGCAGCAGTCTTAACCTCCAGTTCAATGAAATCATTGTTGTGTCTTGTGGTGGAAGCATTCCTTTTTTTGGAACTAAGACTTGTAGGCCAGCAGAGCATAAGGTCATGGGAACAGGAAGAAAAGTTTTGCTAGTGGGTCACTAGTGTGTGGTGACACTCCCATTACCAGCCCTTGGTTTCTAAACCTATCAATGCTGGCAATGGGAGAAACAGCACCACATATCAGTGATTCAGGCCATACCGAGCCTTTTGGAGAGCTGTGCCCTAACCCTGCAAGGTATTCGCCACCTAACTGGTACTGTAACTGAATCTTCAAGAGGTGTGATTCCATCATTCTATCAAGCCAGCTGCTTCAGGATGATTAGGAGCATGGGAAGAGTAATGAATTCCAATAGCATAATACCACTGCTGCACTTCATTTGCTATGTAGTGAGTTTGTTGATTAGAAAAAATACCTGTGTAGAAGCCTTGATAATGGATGAGGCACTGTGTCAGTCCACAAATGATAGTTTGGGCAGAATCATTGCATGCAGGGAAGGCAACTCCATATCCAGCAGAATTGTCTATCCCAGTAAAAAACAAAAGACTTGCCCTTCTATTAATGGAAATGATCCAATGTAATTAATCTCTCATCAGGTAGCTGACGAATCACTCGGGGGCATGATGCAATACCAGGTGGTCTGTGTTGATCTTTGCTGCTGGCAGATTGGACACTCAGCAGCAGACATGGCAAGGTATGCCTGGTGAGTGGAAGTCCATGTTGCTGAGTCTATGCGTAACCTCCATCCTTGCCACCAAAGCCACTTGGTTCATGAGTCCATTATAATGACAGGGGTGGCTGGGAAAAAATGCTGACTATATCCACAGAACAGGCCATCTATTAACTTGTTTATTAAAATCCTCCTCTGCTGAGGTTATTCTTTGGTGAGCATTTACATAAGACACAAATATCTTCACATTTTCTGCTCATACAAAGAACAATTCACACACCTTCAGTCGTCAATTCACAAAATTTCACAAATTCACAAAATGTCAGTCATCAATTTTCTAATCATGTTCCGTCCACATCCCTGACCATCCAGCTAAATCACTGGCCACAATGCACAAACCACTGTAAAATTGTACATCTGGCCATTTCTTCTTCCAAGCAAAGTGAGTAATTGGGTGCACTTCTTAAAGTTCTGCCCAGTGGGAAGATTTGCCTTCACCACTGTCCTTCAGTGGTGCTCCAGAAAGGGGCACTCGAGCTATAGCTCTATGCTCTTGAATGGTACCTGCATGTTGTCTAGAGCCATCTGCAAACTAGGTCTAAATTTTCTCTTCCTCTATCACCTGGTCACAGGGAACTTCCAATGAGATGATAGGTATAGATGAGGAGAGAGAAGGCAGTGCAGCAAGAGTGGGGACCACGGGTATCTAGGACACTTATTCCTTAACTTACTTGTGCCGTCCAGGCCTGCTCAGGTCAACCACACATATTGTATTTGGTGAGGGTGTGCTGCTGTGCATGCCCAAATTCATGGCTTGGCAGGTCAGATAACCCCCCATTCATCATGAGAAGCTCAGGGCACATGGTAACTTTGTGGCCCATGGATAAGCATATAGTCTCCATTGAGGCCAAATTGTAGGTCAAGAGCTGCTTCTCAAAATGAGAGCAATTAATTATCCACAGAAGATGGCAGGGCTTTGCTCAAAATCCTAAGGCCTGTATTGCATTTTACCCAGAGGGCCTGCCAAAGGCTCCACACAGCATCCTTATCACTGACATTTCAAGCATTGGATCCTTCAGTCACATGGCCCAAGTGGCAAAGCAGTTTGTACAGGAGCCTGGGTTTGCTGCAGAGCCTTCTCTTATTCTGGGCTCCTCTCAACACTTGCCCTGATCTTGGACTTCCAGCTTCTGGAACTGTGAGAGAACAAATTTCTTTTGTTTAAGCTACAAAGTCTATGGTAATTTGTTATGGTAGTGTGGGCTATAGTACCAGGAGTTAGGTACTGCTGTGACAAATACCTGAAAATGTGGAAACCACTTTGGAACTGGGTAATTGGCAGAGAGTGAAATGGTTTTGAGGTGCATGCTAAACATATGGATGTTACAGGTGATCCCGGTGAGGTTTCAGACAGAAACCAGAAACATGTTTTTAAAACTGGAGGAAAGGTGATTCTTGTTATAAAGTGACAAGAAACTGGCTAAACTATGTTCTAGTGTTTTGTGAAAGTAAAACCTGAGAGAGAGGAAACTGGATGTTTAGCTAACGAGATTTCTAAGCAAAATATTGAAGAAGTGGCTTGGTTTCTCCTATTTATAATAAAATGTGAAAGGAGATGAATCAATCTCCATCTCTCTCTCTTTCCCTCTCCCTCTCCCCACTCCACATAAGGACACAGTGAAAGGGCAGCCATCTGTGAGCCAGGAAAGAAACTTCACCCAAACCTAACCATGCTTGCACTTGATTTAAGACTTCCAGAACTGTGAGAAAATAAATTTCTGCTGTATAAGCCACCCAGGCTATGGTATTTTGTTATGGCTGCCCAAGTAGACTAAGAAATGATCAATTAAGATTTATTCTAAAAATGCAGATTGATTTAATATTCAACAGTCAATTAATGTAATATTCTATATCAACAGAATAGAAGGCAAAAGTCACATGGTCATCTCAATAGATGAGGGAAAAAAAGAACTTGACAAAATTCAACATACCTTTATGATGAAAAAAAGTCCGTAATTAGTAATAGAAAAGAACTTCCTTATCTGATGACATCTATGAACAACCCAGAGCTAAGTGTATAGGAACTGATGAAAGACTATATACTTTCCGAACAGAGAAATGTTTGATCTCACCATTTGAATTCAACATTGCACTAAAGGGCAATTAGGTAAGAAAATGAAATAAAAAGCATCCAGATTGGGAAAAAATAAAACTATTTCTGTTTGTAGATGACATGGTCATGGATATAGGATATCTTAAGCATTCATTTAAAAACTATTAAAACAAATAAATAAATTTAGCAAGGTCACAGGATTCAAGATCGATATATAAAAATGTATTATATGTCTGTAAGTAGCAATGAGTAAACTGAAAATGTAACTAAGGAAACAATAGCAGTTGCAATCATCAAAAATGATAAAATACTTAAGGATAAATTTAACAAAAGTAGTCTAAAACTTTATTCTGAAAACTATAAAACATCATTGAAAGAAATAAAAAAATACCTAAATAAATGGGAAGACATCTGTGTTTATGGATTAGAGGCTTCAATATTGTTAAGTGGTAGTGTTCTCCAAATTGATATAGAGATTCAACACAATCTGTATCAAAATTCTACCTGCATATTTAAAGAAATTAACAAGTTGACCCTAAAGTTCATGTTAAAATGCAAGGGATCCAGAATAGCCAAAACAACCTGGAAAAAGAAAAACAAAATTGGAAGACTCATAGTTTCTCATTTTAAACTTATTAAGAACTAAGACACTGTGTTTCTGGTATAAGGAGAGATGTATAAGTCAATAGAATAGAGATAAGAGTCCATAAATAAACCCATACATTTATAGTCAATTGCTCTTCAAAAAAGATGACAGTATCATTCAATGAGAGAAAAATAGTCTTTTCTACAAATATTGCTGAAACAATTGGATAATCATATGCAAAAATTGAAGTTGGACTTCTACCTCACATCATACAAGGTTTGTCAAGAAGGTATCCAGCCATGTGCTATGGAAGATAAAGACACTAATTGAGGATACAAGATACAAGAAAAATTGTCCATAAGACAATAACACCTCAGTCCCTTCAAAGTAGGCACCTTGGAACCTCAGACAGTTTTCCTAATTGCCATCAACTGCCCCATATTTTCCTGAATTTCATCAATGGTCTGAAATCTCTTCCCTTTCAAAGGCAATTTTAGTTTTGGGAAAAGCCAAGAGTCACTGGGTGCCAAATCTTGCCTGTAGGGAGGGCTGAGTCACCTGGGTGATTTGATGTTTCACCAAAATCTCTGTACAGGATGTGATGCTTGAGTGGGTGCTGCCAATCACCAGTTGTCCATGGCTACGGCCTTCTGAATCACCCAAATATTTTCCATGGACAAATCTTCAACCTTAACGTAAAATCTGATGCACATTCATTGCGCTATTTGCTCAGTCATTTTGACTGTGACGGCCACATAATACACAGGCTCACTCAACAGCATCTACTGCCCCCACTGACTAGTACAGTGAAGTCATCATTGTTCACACATGTGCATTCCAGTCCACTCTCCTCGGCTGCCAGATTATATCGACATCACGGAAACTATTCTTGTTATATTAACAACAGTTGGACTTTTTCCAGAGAGACCTCATATATAAAAATTAATCAAAGACATAAATGTAAGTCCTAAAACTATAAAACTTTTAAAGAAAGCATAATCATAAATCTTTATGACCTTGGACTTGACAATGATTTTTAAGGTATAATACCAAAAACACCAGCAACCTAAGAAAAAATAGATAAATTGGGTTTCATCAAAAGTTAAAAGCTTTGGATTTTAAAGGACACTATCAGTAAAGTGAAAAGACATCTCACAGAAGAGAAATATATGTATATCATATATATGACAAGTATTTATTATCCAGAATATATAAAGAACTCTAGTAATTCAAGAGTAAAAGGATGACCCAATTTTAAAACAGGCAAAGCATTTGAATACATATTTCTTCAAAGAAGATAAACAAATGTCCAATAAGCTCATGAAATAATACTCAGCATTATTAGTCATTAGGGAAATGCATAGTGAAACTACAATAAAATACTACTTCACCACTTTCTTTGAGTACCTATTAATCAAAGAAATGAAAATAAGTGTTGGGAGGATGTGGAGAAATTCAGCCCTCACAACAATACTGATGAAAATGTCAAGTGGTACAGCCATTTTGGAAAAGAACTTGGCATTCTTCAGAAAGTTAAGTCACACAGTTACCATGTGACCCAACAGTTCCACTCCTAGATCCATACCCAAGATAATCGAAAATGTGTTCACACAAAAACTTGTACACCGATGATTATAGCAGCAATATTCATAATAGACAAAAAGCAACCTACATGTACAGTGACTGATAATATATAAACAAAATATGGTAACTCCACCCAATGGCATATTATTTAGCAAGAAAATTAAATAAATTAGTGATACATGTCACAATATAGATAAACTTTGAAAATACGCTTAGTGAAAGAAGCCAGCCACAAAATGCTACATATTGTTTGATTCTATGCATATGAAATATCCCAACTAGATATGGCCATAGTGACAGAAAGTTGATTAGTGTTGCCAGGGGCTGAGTGAGGGGAAACAGGAATAGGGAATGACTGTTAGCGTGCGTGAGATGTCTGCGTGGGGTGATGAAAATTTTGTAGAATTAGATAATGGTGAGGACTGTGTAACCTTGTGTAACCTTGCGAAGATATACTAGTTCCCCCTTACCCAAGCTCTTGCTTTCAGCAGTTTTAGTTACCCTTGGTCAACTGCAAACTAAAACTATTAAGTGGAAATTTCCAGAAAGAAACAATTCATAAGTTTTAAATTACATACCATTCTGAGTAGTGAGATGAAATCTTGCACTGCCCCACTCCATTCCATCTAGGACCTGAATCATCTCTGTGTCTAGTGTATTCACGTTGCATACACTAGATGTTCCTGCCCATCAGTCACTTAGTAGCCATCTAGGTTATCAGACTGGTTATCACAGAGAGAGAGACAGAGAAAGAGAGGGAAAGAAAGACCACATTCACCTAACCTTTATTATAGTATACTGTTACAATTGTCCTATTTTATTATTAGTTATTGTGGACAACCTCTTATTATGCCTAATTTATAAATGAAACTTTGTCATAAGTATGCATATGTAGGAAAAAATATATAGCACGCAGAGTGGGGCAAAAGTAGGTTTATAGTTCTGAGTACATGAAACAGAGTTAATTCGTGTATTATTATGTATTAATTATTACATTGTTTGTTTGTATTACCATGGAAAGCCTACTTTGGGCCCACCTTGGATAGGGGGTTCAATACCATTTGTGGTTCCAGGCATTCTCTAAGGGTCTAGGAGTGTATCTCTCTGGATAAGGGGATACCACTGTATTTGAAAAACCCGCTCTGTTGTATACTTTCAAAAGGTACATTTTGTGATACATAAATTACATCTCTATTTTGAAAATATAATACCCTCTCTGTTGGCAACACCAGATAATAAGACTTAATAAGCTCATTCTAGAAAAGATGAGCAGAAACTGTCCGTGTGATGCTCTTCCTTGGTGCTTCTGTTATTAAGCAAATAGGTGAAGCCACTCCTGGTGTGTTCAAGCCATCTCCTCAGAAATAAAGCTTCTACTCCATTCAAATCATCATTACCCTTCACCCCTCCCCTCCCATCTGCAAGCAGGGCTCTAAGCTCCACCTCAGGGCCCCTGGGCTAAGAAGTGTGGTGAGCCCGTTACATATCAACTCCCTTGCCCTCTGGTGTCAGTGTCTTGGGAGCATGCTCGCTGGGTGACTGAGAGGGAAAGACTATTTCCTGAAGTGATGAGCTGATCCCCCTTTTGTGAGGCAAAATGAGGTCTCCTTTGAGCCTAGGTCAGTTGACTGTCATGGAGGGAACTGAGTGAATGCTAAGCGAATGCTACTTTCTCTCGTTTTTACCTGTGCAGACACCGGAACAGTATCTGTCTTGCCTGAACACTGCCACTCACCTCAGTCATAGTAAATCATTCTCCCTACACTCCCAGGTAGATCAGAGCCATAGGAAACCTGTTACTAATGGGAATGTTTTGTACCCTCAGGTATGGCTGTGTGGAAAGAAGGGTGAAAGTCACTGCATGTCCCAGCCCACTGAGTAGATGCTTATCTTCTGTTTTGGCTTCTAGGAAGAACAGTCTCTGAAATGAATAATCCTGCATATCCAGGTATTTTCACCTTCTGGTAGTAGAAAATTTTCTCTTTATGTTTGGGAAGTCAAAGTTGGAGCAATATCCTGAGTTCTTCTAAAACTATTTCCCTTCAGGGACTAACGTAAATTACAAACCAGAATCAAAGATTTAGAACACCATCAGACTTTATTTCCCACTGAATCTTTTAATTTTCATGTTTACATGTTTTCTTAGCCTGACTTTTCTTAACTATACCTGTATCTTTTCTGGATTCTTCCTGTTTAAATTTCTCTTTTCCTTCTCACTTCTAAACAAAAGAGAACCAAGAGTCTAAAAATGTACTTGCTACAGTTGGCCTCTGGTCTCTTCCCTCTTTCAGACTTGTGTGTTTGGAGAGTGAATCAATGACTAATAATACTTATCTTCCTCTCATGGATGATGTGAAAATTAACACCTTATGAGTAATGCTTACAGGAATAAAAGTTAGTTACCTCGATATTAAATGATCATTTAGGTAATGTATGACTACTCAGAATATCCCCCATGTATGGTTCTCTTTATCTAGATGTTATTAGGCTGTCTCCGAGAGCACACCTCATCATGATGTGCTCCTAACATCTATTTACAAGGCAGGACTTTTCAGAAAATCTGTCTTGACTCAACCAAGACTCCATGCAGTAAGTAAACAACTGAGTCAGAAATAATTGGCCATGAAGGAGGTTTTCTAATTCAGACTAATTAAAATATATAAACTATGATTCAGTGCCTTTGGGATTACGTTCAATAAAAGAGGCATCCTCCACCTGTTTATTTTTACTTTTTAAAGAGCAGTTTGAATCACTGACCTCTCTTTTCTTTGGTCAAGATGTATAAAAGCAAGAGCGATCAAATCTGGTTTGCACGATCAGAGTATAAATTCTGTTCTAAATCACTGTTTCCTTCCTTTTGCAGTCCTTATTTCTTACTGTACTTTCTGGAGTAGTTTCTTCCTTGTCTCACAAAGGAAAACAGGGTTTTTACATGTTGACTTGTGTTTGATGAAAATCCTCCACTTTATACATGACAGACTTCCTGTAGTTAATATTTAGTGTGGTCTGGTTATAAGAAAAATAAATTAAAAAAAGAAAATGAATCAATATTTCTGTACATTTAACATGGGGCTGGCTTATCAGGCAACAAACATTGTCATTAAAATTCTCTTCTATTCAGACAGCTTTGTATCCCTAATTAAAGCCTGATACTTTTAAATGACAATTCAATTTACAAGAAAAGTTTTTGCTTGGCATTCTTAAACCTTCAGCTTTTATCCTAAATTATAATTGTATCACAACTCACTTCACTATGAACCTATTGCCTACTCCAAGGTTTTTGCTTTTTGTTTTTTTTTTTTTTTAATTCCTGGATGTCTAGTTAACAATGTTTCCAACCCTGTAAAAAGTTTAACATCAACTGGGGACAAATTAGTCATTGTTGTTCACGAGTATTAATGGTAGAGTCGATGTGATTTTATCCTGAGGTCAGTTCTAAATGGGACTGTATCTTTGTGGTGCCACAATCATCATTTGAAGAGTTCAGGGAGATGTTAGTCTTTTGGTTATGTTGTCTGGAGTTGTTTTTTTTCTTTTTTCAAAATTAAATGCTTTGCATAGATCAAATTATCTATGTCAGCAGTAGGTGAGTACCGATGCCCTAATCATTTTTGACATTATTTGGGGAAGATAATTACTAATAAGTTTGAGATGGGATATGGTATCATGCTATTCTTGCTATTTCAAGAATGGCTACTTGACTAAATTGATAAACCAGTAAAGGTGAGAAAATGCACTCTAAAAGTTACAGGTTTTCAGATGTCACCAGACGAGAATCATGAGTTTAGTCAGAGTGCCCTGCCCCCTCCAATGTTGCTTTTAAATTTAAAGCCCTTCTCCCTCTTCTAGCAGAAGCATCATCCTTTTTCCATTTATTTTGTGCTTTTAAACACGATTGTAGGCTTTCACGTATAGCCTTTCCAGACTACTTAAACCGAAACATTTTTCAGCATTACAAATGAGTATAATCATACAGAAGCAAAGGTTGAGTGGTTATGTTTCTTGAGATCTGCAGATATTGATGTTGCAACAGTGTAATATGAATTGTTATTGAGACTTTCTATATTCTCAGGGACAAGCTTAAACAGATTTTAATCTCTTTCTTGTGGGCCCACAGTATTTTCTAAAAATTCTGAAAAGAAAACCAGTTCCCTAGTTTTTTTTTAAAGAAATACCAGAATGCCTGAATATTTACCCAGAAGTAGTTTAAGAGAGGGCTGGGTTTTTTGTTCCATTTTATTTTGCAAAGGATTAGAAATGGAATTCAAATCACAGAAAAGATTTTTTAAAAATTCTAGAAAAGAATCATTGTTATATTAAAAGAGTGAGTTGAGAAGTGTCTGGCAATCAAGAATTATTAATAGGAAAGTTAAAATAAGATAATATTATGTAGAATTTATATTCATGTAGAGCTTTAGTGTTTATAAACAGTTCTTATATATTTATCATATAAGCACAATCTCACAACTTTACTATGGGTAATGGGACAAAATCTGTCTTTTAGGTATGAGAAAACTTACATTTAGAAAGACTAAATAATTTGTCTGCCCAAGGTTGTATGGCTTGTACCCTGTTGAAGTTGGACTTGAACCTGTATGTTCTGATTCTTGAGTGATTCTTGAGTTCTGTGCTTTAGAAAGGAAGATAAAAGTTCTGCTTTGCCATTAGCTGATTTCAGAAAAATCAGAAGATAAAAGAGGTGATATTGCTAATAGTTTGCTTTAAAACGAATTGCTGTTTCTACATCTTACCATGGATACCACAGACACTTGGTCAATAAAATATACTGTTCCACACAGCTGGCTATTCTAGTCACTTGATTGCATTAATTTTGGTCAAGTGACTACCTTCCTCAGAGGGGAGAGGGACCTGCTTTTAGAGGTTCATCCGTTTGTCTTAAGTCACCTGTGGGGTATCATCCCTGACAGTGCTTACCTAGTACTTTCTCTTCTGTTGTGCATCATTCTATGGTTACACCTCATCTCAGTAAATGGGTAGTACATTGGAACAGAAAGGGAGTGGGTGAGCAGTGGTGGTACCAGTGAGTAGGTTTTGGGGAGACAGTAAGTTCAGGATACAGCTCATCTGCATGGAAAGATAACTACTTCTCTCTTCCTGGAACTCACTCTCTCTCAAGCACTGAGTTTCAGGCCAAAGTATCGGTGGATTGAAAATAGAGAAATGGTCATGGGAAGAAAGAGGTAAGACTTGTTTGCTCATTGGTTCGTTTGCCCCCAAAATTAGCACTCACAGAAGCTGGGTGAATGGGACTCGTTTGCATAGTTACATTTACTATCTATGGCTTACCTCTTAACCTAGAGGAATTTACAATATGAATGGAAATCCAGGAGAGAATTCTGAGGTTGGTAGAGTTTTTTCACTTGGCTCAGGGATCGGCTCTAGAGAGGAAATGGAGGGGATAAAGAAGCAGATCTTATTAAAAACAAAAAGTAATTTGAACAGCTTTCCCAGGGGACATACCCATTTCTAAGGCATATTAAACTCTCAGGGTGCCATGTGTAGTTTGAAAAAAAGTAAAATACCAGACTTTTTCATAATACAAACTATAAAGAACAAAGTTTTACTAAATCTTTTTAGCTGAAAGAGCTCTACACACACACACACACACACACACACACACACACACACACACACACACACGAGAAATCATCTGGGCCAGGGGCTTTAGGTAGAGAAGTTTCAGAAACCCTACATAAAAAGGAACCAGCAATTCCTAGAAGGAAACAGTTGTGTGAGAAGCTGGGATTACCCCAACTCAAATGCTAATGAAAACTA
>PVKM010036590.1:0-14740 GCA_004027735.1 Carollia perspicillata | reverse complement strand
CACGTCCATTCTACTTTTGATTAACTCTCTGGTTGAGGAGAGGGGATTGGAGAGAGCAGCACTGCTTACACTCTCAGTGCTTTATCCATCAGTCCAGTTGTTCTGGTCAGCATGGGAGCTGCCCTTTTCTCTTTGTCTTCTCCCATTTTGAACTTCCTATTCATGAGGAAATTCTGATGATTCCATTTTCGAAGTGTATTCCAGAATCTGCCCATGTCTCACTGTCTCTATCATGAGTTTTCTGGTCAAGCTATGAACAGATCTTCTCTGAATAAACACAAGGGTCTCCTCTTACTACATCCATCCTTTTCCAGAGATTTCACTGCTATTTGTCAAGGAACAATTAAAGACCATGCAATTAGTCCATATCTAGGCTGCAATATTTTAGCTTTCCATGCCAGCAAGTGTGTCATTCTGGATTGAGATGTTTTAGGCTATTTGAGTATGTAATCTGAGGGAAAAAGGAAGGTGAAAAACCCTCTGATTAACATAGATTTCTGAAAGTCTCATTTTAGTTGATTATACAGTACTGAAAACTGCCTAGGAACTGGTCATTATTACATAATGCTAACATTTATGTGGTTAGCAACCAGGGTGCATTTCCCAATAATTTTTAGTTTTTTTAAATTTAAGCAATTTCATTTCATGCAAGACACTAGGCACATGTACAAGGTATAAGCAAGAATTTCCTTTATCATATTCAATGTATTTTTTAAATTTCTCATACAATTTCAACTTTTTATTTTAGTCCTTCATTAATACCCTTAAATATAATGATCTCCTGGTCCATCTGTGCTGGCATGAAGGGTAAGATTTTCTTCTTTTTTGTGTCCATGTAGCATTATGCTAAGTGAAATAAGCCAGTCAGAGAGAAAGACACATGCCATGTGATTTCACTCCTATGTGGAACTTAATGAAGAAAATGAACTAAAAAGCAACACAGAGATAAACTCAGAGACAGAGACCAGGCTGACAGCTATGGGGCAGGGAGTTAGGGGGTTAGGTTGGGGAAGGTGGAGGGATTGATAAAAAAAGAAAAAGAAAACTCATGGACCTGGACAACAGTGTGGGGATTGCTAAGGGGAGGGAGGGTGGAAGTAGGTGGACAAGAGGCTGGGGAAAAACAGTGATTGAAGGAGACTTGACTTGGGCTGTTGCACACACAATACAGTGGACAGGGGATGTGTTGTGGCATTGTGCACCTGAAAGCTGTATAACTTTGTTAACCTGTGTCACCCCAATGAAATCAATAAAAATGAAGAAAAAAATCTTAAATATTGATCAATATATCACCGCATATTGGAAATGATCTAGCACTCAAAAAAATGTCATCTATAGTTTGAATTTTAAATTATAGAAAATTGTATGGTTTTGAAAAAAAACATCAGTTATAAAATTCAATTGGTTTGATGCTAAGAAATTGCTCTCAGCTTAGTGCGGGATTAGATAAGAAGCAAGGAAAATGACCTCTTTTTGCAGTCCCCTTATAAACTGCTTATCTGATCCACCTCATTAACTCTTCCTAGAACTAACTGCTAAATTCTGATGTCTGCTTAGCACTGTGGTGGTGCGACTGCAGTGGTTTGATTGATATTATTTCTGAGGACTAAAGCATTTAAAAATGTATTATTCCAAATTGCTTTTCTGTAAATACCCACCTAAATTGAATATCTTTGCTGCCACTTTCTGAGTTTCCATTTAATTAAGGCTGCTGCAGTACCATTGCTGCTGAAGAGAACACCAAAATAACACTTGCTCTAAATGCCTTCTTCCACAGGAAGGGATCCACCATTAGGTTTCAGGGGGTTGGTTTCAGAGGAGTCATGGGAGGGCTCAGGAGTAGCCGTGATGGTACTGGGTGTGAATCTATTAGGTCAATAGCTTGAACAAAAGGGGTGCCTCCAGGATCTAAAAGTCTTCTCATTAGGAGAGCATATTTTAGGTATACAAATACTGTTCTAACAATTTTTCTGGGAAAACATAAATCTCTGTATCTTTCATATTTTTTTCTTTTGTGGAGCTACTTTACTGTATGACTGCCAAAATCTCAGCTAGAAATTCCTAACGTGCTAAATGAGCTAATCTCTGAGATTTCTTCCAGCTCTAAAATTCTACAACTCTGTGGCAACTAGTACTGAAAATGTACTCATGATGATAGCTCGTTCCCTAAAATAAAAATAGAATACAACAGATGAAGATCCAGGTGCCACACAAAAAGCAAAATGACTAACTGTATCAACATGATGTACACCAAGTCCTCGTTGCTCCACTGGAAGGCACATCTTATGGTGCAGTTTGCTGTCCTTGCACATAGATACACACATGTCCTGTGTGGGAAGAAAAATAACTCTCTACCAGAAAATTAAAAGCATGTTGGTCAAGAAAGTTATAAATTCTGGTAACTTCTCTTATTTTATAACATTTTCTCAAGTATTTGTCAGTAATTACATCTATATTAACTGAAGATTATCCAAATTTATAGGTACTCGATATTGAGAGATATAAGGTTGGTGGAAATGAACCAAAGTATTTTGATTTCTGTTGATACAATTACAAATTTGATGTGTCCTAATGGTTGTATATTCCTTTAATGAAATATGTAATTCAAGAACTAACAACAAACATAGATATTTATGGAAAACTGATGAGGTAAGAATTTTAAAATCATCTTAGGACATGTTGATTACATAAATCTTTGACTTTAAACTTTCCACACACTGAGAGAAAAAAATCAGTTTAATTAAGAAGTAAATTAAGAAGTTGGTTGTGCAATGCAAACATGACAAGATGTGAAAGTAAATATTTAAAATATGTATCTAACTGTTTTGAAGTTTGTTTTTAATTATAGAAGAAAATACAGCATCAAATTGTTGGCAGTAGCTCTGTACACCTATATGAAACAGCATTGACTCAAATAAAAACGATATTGTAGCAGAAGTGACATCTTATGTAACTCATATGTAAACTTATTTTATGTGGCAGGTGGATGCTGAAGCTCACTTTCCCCATTGGTTAAAGTTTCTTTTTGTGTGCAATTGCACATTTTAGTCATTTAGATGTTCCTCAGATGCCTGACTATACAAATTTAACTACCCTCTATTGCAGACTTTCTGTCAGAGGTGACAGGAAACTATAGGCAAGGCAGTATAGAGACTATCTGAATTCCGAGTGCCAAAAGACGGAGAACATTCCAAAAAATGGTTCAAAGCTGTGGATCATGAGTAAGATGTGCCTTCACCAAACACACCTTAGTTTGAAAACCTGTAAGTCTCATGTTTAAAGGGTTACACTTATTTATAAACACATAGATATTAGTATAAGTTTTTCCACAGTAGAATTGGAAGCATCATGGAAGATCACTGAATTAAGAATGTGTCTTCCCTCTCAAATCTGGCAGGACCACAGGTGTGTGGACTAATACATGCAGCCAGATGCCTAATAGTAAAACCAAGGTCAATGGAGAGGTCTCACATTGATAAGTGTCCTCTACTCCTACTGCAATTGTCTGTGTATTCACCTTATACACAAGAACTTCTCTCTTATTGCCCAAGTAAGCAGCTGTGATGGCTGCACATTCAGAGGAGGAGATTTGGGGGTTTAAAGAATTTTGAAACTATAAAGAACGGCCTCACCAACTACTTAAGTATTGTATTTATTTTGTATATATGAATAAAAAATACTTGAGCCCTGGCTGGTGTAGCTCAGTGGATTGAGCACTAGCTGTGAATCAAAGTTGCCAGTTTGATTCCCAGTCAGGGCACAGGCCTAGGTTGCAGGCCAAGTCCCCAGTGAGGTCCCCAATGAGGGCTGAGTGGGACGCAACCGCACATTGATGTTTCTCTTCCTCTCTTTCTCCCTCCCTTTCCCTCTCTCTAAAAATAAATAAATAAATATTTTAAAAAATAACAAATACTTGAGTGCTTTGACACAAAAAGGAAAAGGTCAAGATGAACAACAGATAACTTTACCTAGAGAAACAAATGATTACAGGCAAAAGTAAATATTAGAGGGAAATTGAAACTTTTCATTATCACATTCAGGCTTATTTGAAACCCTATGTATACTGTCTGTTATTACAAAGGAGCCACTAAGAAGATGGATATCTTGAAAGTGTATTTGCTGAAACACTTACCAGTGAATAAAGTCAACTCCAGATGACTATGTAAGCCAACATTGGGATATAGAAAACACAACATGGGAGTTTCATAGAATACAGAGCAGACTTGAAAGGTTATGGAGACCATGAGAGAAAATTTAAGGCCCTCATAAAATCAATCCAGCAAGGGTTTCATAAATCAAAACAAAATTATTGAATAAAGGAATAGACAACATTACAAGTCAAAAATTATCAAAGCTTTAGTAGACTAAGTCAGGATTATGAAGAAAATTAAGAGCATTAAATAGAAAAAGCTATGGCAAAAGAACAAGGATTACATTGGTTTGGACCAGTGATTTTCAACCTTTGTGATCTCAAGACACACATAAACTAATTAATAAAGTTACAGCACACCAAAAATATGTTTACTGACGATCTAACAAAAAAGATATAATTGTAATTTATTCACACCTGATGGCTATTATTGTGTTGGTTGACATCTGAGGGAAAAGAGCTCAATGCCCCCTAAGTAAATAGTCAGGTATTTCATGCTTTAAAAATTCTTGTGTCATACCATCTGAATATTGCTGGTTTAGACTTCTTTTTTCTATTATTTTCAAAGGTTTTTTTTTTTTAGTTACTTTATTGTTGTTCAATTGCAGTTGTCTGCATTTTCTGCCCACCTCTTCCACCTGCACCCCAGCCAAACCCACTTCCCTCTCTTGCTTCCACCTTCCCCCTTAGTTTTGTCCCTGTGTCCTTCATAGTAGTTCCTGAAAACCCTTCTCCCGACTATCCCCTCTGACCCTCTGAGCCCCCCTTTGGCTATTGTTAGAGTGTTACTAATTTCAATGTCTCAGGTTATATTTTGTTTGCTTTTTCTCTTTTGTTGATTATGTTCCAGTTAAAGGTGAGATCATGGGGTATTTCTCCCTCACTGCCTGGCTTATTTCACTTAGGATAATGCTTTCCAGTTCCATCCAGGCTGAGTAGGAGTGACTTCTATGTGCAAAACTACATCATAGGGACATGATGCATGAGGAAAACATAGGTTTGAGAACTTAATTAATATTTATCCAATTTAACAATCACTGAGGATAATGTGGAAATTTTTTTAAAGTACCATTGGAATTTTGACTGGGATGACATTGAAATTTACAGATATCTTAGGGTATTTATGAACATTTTAACAATATAATTAATTATTTTGATCCGTGAATGTGGGACATCTTTCTATTTATCTGTGTCAACTTTAATTTGTTTTGTAAATGTCTTATAATTTTCTGTGTACAGATTTTTTACTTCCTTGGTTAAATTTACATTTTATTGTTTTGCTGTTACTATAAATAGGATTTGTTTTCTCTACCTTTCAGATAGTTCTCTTTGTGTATGGAAACATTACAGATTTTTGTAGGCTTACTTTGTATCCTGATACTTCAGTGCATTTATTTATTATTTCTAACTTTTTTTTGCCAGACTCTTTAGGATTTTCAACATATTAAAGGCATGGCATATTCAAAAAGACCATTTTACTTTTTTCTTTCTGATTTGGGTGGCATTATTTCTTTCTCTTGCAAGGCTTTACAATTCTGCATTGAATAAGACTGGTGATGGAGGGGACCCTTGTATTTTTCCTGGTCTTAGAGGAAAATCTTTCAACCTTTCTTCATTGAGGAAAATGTTAGCTCTAGGCCTGTCATATATGACCTTTATTCTGTAGGTATGTTCTCCCTGGGCCCACCTTGTTTACCCAAGGATAAACCATGCTTGATCATGATGCATGATCTTTTTAATGTTTTGTTGAGTTTGGTCTGCAAGTATTTTGTTGAGAATTTTTTGTAAATAATTTTATTGGCTAGCATTCAGCATTATTATGAACAAGTTTTATTCTTTTATATAGTTTAATATGTGTATATATGTATATATTTTAACATGTATTTGAAAGGTGTAATTTGTATTATATTGAATGCATTAGTTAAAAAATTAAAAGTATATCATGAAAAATTGCTGAAAGTTTTGTTCTTTTGCAGAATGGTATTGTTGACTTAAAATAAGTGAATCTAAGTATTTATGTGGCTGAAAAAATAAATATGCACATGCCTAGCTATGTTGTTGAAATGACTAATTATTTTTATTAAGCATATCTATAAATTGAACAGAAAAGATAGAAGTTATAAAAGAAAGGTGAATAGGTGCTGAGAGAATAGCTTTATTTTGCTTTGTTTTAGTTAGATGAGTAAAATAATATGCCAAAGGAAAAAATCAAGAAGAGAGGAATCAGTGATGAGGGGATCCAGAGAGAATTTCTAAGTAGCAAGAAGGGATGGGATCAAATATACATTTAGATTTGAATCTACCTATATACATTGATAAAACTACCTCATATGCAATTAACTTTGTTTAACTACTATATTAATTTGTATTTCAGCAAATTATTTTTTTAATATAAGTATGACTGATTCATTTAAAGTAATCAGAGAAATGGTAGAATGTATAGACACAAATGCGGGAATCCTAGTAAATAATATTCACCTAGTTTCACATGGTGAATAAAACTTGTGAAAGATATCATCTGATTGTTTCAACTTTTTAAATGCAATAAGGAGCAAGGTCAAAGCTGAACCTGAGGATGATGGAGAAGTCTTGAGAACAGAGAACAATGTATGAGACACTGGTCTAAGAGAGTGGAAGAGCAAATGGACTCGCACAATGTGTTAACAGTGTTGACCAGAATAAAGGGTGCCTTGAGATGAATGGTAAAGAAGAGAAGTCAGTAGTATGATGGAAAGGTTATGTTACAGGGCAGGCTTAGTCTATGAAGTGCTGGCTCTTCGTAGACAGAGCTGGTTTTAATCAGGGCTGAAATTTCATTGAGAATGTACATTGAAGCAAAATAAGGGCACAAATTAAGATACAGGGGAAAATTATATTTGTTGACCATGGAAGTTAATCTTTAACAAAGAGAGTTAAGGATACAAAGGGGGTGAAGCAGAGTAAAGATGTGATAGGATCAGTGGACTGTTATTTCCTATGATGTGAAAGAGTAAACAGAAAAAAGTAAGCTAAATCATAAAAATTAGAGAGTCTCGTCAGTCTTTGCCAGAGTTTATACTTTATTTTTGAGGTGTATTTTTTCAATTTGACCAAAGGGCAAAGAAATATAATTTTTAAATAGCAATACATAAAATAGATTTTCAAATTAAAAAAATTGTGTTATGAAACAGTGAGAGAGTATAGATATAAGGAAGATAGAAAGAGAGAAATATAGATAGATTTAAATAAACTAGGACTAAATAAAATAAATCTATACATAATACAATTTTGTTGAGTCTTCATGTTTCGGAGAACAAAATCAACCCTATGATTGGATTCTGCTCTCAGCTTTCCTACCTTGGGCCTGTGAAAGGCCACACATCCGACAGATGATGAGGCAGCAGACAACGTGATTATGGAGCTCCAGGAAGAGGGCTGACAGAACAATTATATTTTCATTTTCACTAAGTCTCTAAAATGTCCTCTCAAGTAAATATTCTAACTGTGAAAGAAGCAGACAGAGTAATCCATAGAAGAAAAGACCTGATAGGACAAAGTAACAGAATTCAGACAATGAAAGTGATTCCACTAGAATGCATTTACGCTCCACATTGTTGATGACGTTTGGCAGTGAAGGTCCAAGTGTAACTGTGTAGTCATTTTACACTCTCAGTTTCAGATGTAAGGCAAAAAGGGATAGTGTCAGTTCACAAGGAGACTAAACATTTTATTCTTCACTTGAAAAATAAATGAATTGGATGTTTGATTTTGACAGGATATGAAAAGGGATATGCATTAATGTTTTAAAGTTAGTAGTTGAGTTGGTTATGATCTCTTATCTCCATTTAAAATTCTCATTACAAATTATTTTACATTTCTAGGAATAAATTGTGATAAAGTACTCTGGATAATTCAGCAAATTAAAAAAAAATAACTTCCAAGTCAACATTTGAGTTTCTATTCTTGTAAACAAAATCTACATAATAAAACATGACATAATTTGAATTTTACCAATAGAGTTAAGATTTTAACTTATACACATAACATAAGAACTCTTTATTCCTTAGGGATGTAGATTACTGTTGATTGACATCATTGTTGCTATTGTTTGGTGATAACCACTGTAATAAATTATTTTACTACGAAGATAAATATTTTTCTCTTGAAATATATATGATCAGAAAATGTGATTTCAAATTATTATCCTGAGCCTTAGGAAAAATTAAGTTTTGTGTTATAATAGTATAAAGATTCAACCAACATATTATCAACTAAACTTAAACTCTTCCATAAAGACAAAATATGGGACAGATTCTCAGAATATGCATATTAACTGTCAAGAAAATAAAAGTAAGAACCTGTATAGAAAAGACCAGAGAAATGGTAAGAATAATTTTAAAAGGCATTTTTTCTAGTTATTTTATTTATGTACAATGGATAATTTCCAAACAATCACAACTTCTGAACATAATCTTTAATATAAATACTTGTGTTTAAGAGATGTGTCTTCGCTCTATATTGACAAATCAAGTGGAGTATGAGTGTGAATTTTGGCTTCTAACACTTCCCTTACCCTCTTAGGCATGGCGTTATAGTTCAGTAAGCCTAGATTTAACAGGTTTGGATTGAAATTGGGTTTTATCTCATACTACCTATGCATATAAAACCAGGGCTTGCTCACACTTCCATACCTCTTCTTTCTTCCTAGTACATGGCAGGCTCCAATGACCAGTTTTCTTGCTCTTTAGCTGGACCATGTGAGAATGAACTAGGAAAAGAGAGCATGTCACTTCTAGGATAAACCATTTAATTGCTGGGGGAAACTCCCATCCATGTCTTCCTCTGTTGCCAGGATGGTGGATGAAGCCTAAGGATAAATAAACAAATGAGTGAAAGAGAAGAATTGTCAAAGAATAAACCCCAGCTCTACAGTAGATCTTACATAAATAAAAATTAAATTTACTATGTTAAGCCAATGAGAAATTTGTGATTCCATGGCCTTTCATCCATGTGTGCATGGGAGAGGGCAGTTATTTATTTATGTTTTACTTCTTGCAAACTAATATTTGGCTTTTGTTATGAGTGGGACAAAGGCAAACAGTCTCATGGGAAAACAAGTCTCAAAATATTTTAAGCAGGTCTAAAATAGTCAAGAGAAGTGAGAGCCAGGATTATTACTAATTTAACATCATTCATAGATAAAAGTAAAATAACTGTAAACTTTAGGAAAGAGAGCACCTCCTATTAAAAATGATGACAAACTGTTTGGACCGATTATTTGTCTTCTCTAAATTAATATATTGAAACACTAACCCCTCAGTACAATGGCATTTGGAGGTGGGCCCTTTAGGAGGTAATTAGGTGTAGGTGGGGTTCTGAGAAAGGGACTTATGAGGAGATTAGTGTCCGCAGATGAGGGGTGGGGAGAGCTGTCTCACCTTCCATGAACACCTGGATGAGAGGCAGTGGGATCGCACAGTGTGCAGGTGGTGTCTACAATTCAGGAGTCCATTTGGAAAACCTGTTAGCACTTGTTTTTATTTTTTTTAAGTTAAACATAACTACTACAATACTTAGCCATTTCACATGTTGGTATTCACCTAAGACAAATAAAGGCATATATTCATAAAAAGATATGAACATGTGCACTTATGTCAAAGCAACCTCATTTGTAAAAACCCAAATAGGAAACAACCCTGGTATCTGCCAACGGTGGATAGATAAAAATGTAATGGAATAATATTCAGCATAAAAGGGTGACAACTGCAACAAAATAGATGAAACTCAAAATTATTAGGCCAAGAGGTGTCAGAGAAAAAATAACGCAAAGTTCATGATTTCATTTATATATGATTTTAGAAAACATAAATTAAATTATAATCACAAGTCACATAATGGGATGTCAGGGGTTTGGGACAAAGGGATGATTACACTACAAAAAGATACATGGAATGCTATGGGATGAAAAAGTAACCTGCATATTATTCATGTTGCTGCTTTTCAAGCTCATATTTTGATATCATTCACTTAATTGCTCATTTGAAATATTTGTAGCTTATCTATTTCTCAATACAGTTGATTAACAAAATAAAATACTTTGGAGATAAAATTAAAACTGAAAATTAAAAGTTTTGTTTCTCAAGTACTGAGGTAACTTAATGAACAGCTAAAATAAATAAATCATGTGCCCAACTCAAGAATTTGGGAAAACAGCAAAGTAAGTTTATGGGAAACAAAATTAATAAATATAAATGTATATTAATGATTAGAATAGACAAATAGTAGCATTGATAAATACATGCAATAGCTGATACTTTGAAAAAAAATCAATTAAATAGATAAACCACTAGGTAATCTAATAAATATGGGGATACTTATTGATTATGGGAAATATTTTTCTTTTTAAAATATATGATATTGATTATGCTATTACAGTTGTCCCAATGTTTCCCCTTTTTTCTCCTTCACCTGATGCCCCACATTCCCTCTGACTGCCACCCCCCCTTAGTCCATGTCATTGGGTCATGTATATAAGTTATTTGGCTACTTCATTTGCTATACTGTTCTTAACATACCCCTGCCTGTTCTGTACCTACTCATTTGTACTTCTTAGTCCCTGAAACATTTCTTTTATTGCCCCCTTTTCTTACCAACTGATAGCCTTCCAAATGACATCCATATCTATGATTCTGTTTCTGTTTTGCTTATTTTGTCTTTTAGATTCAATTGTTGATAGTTGTGAATTTGTTGCCATTTTAATACTCACTGTTTTGATCATATTTTTCTTAAATAAATCCCTTTACATTTCATATAATAATGGCCTGGTGATGATGAACTCCTTTAGTTTTACCTTGCATGAGAAGCACTTTATCTGCCCTTCAATTCTAAATCATAGCTTTGCTGGATAGAGTAATCTAGGTTGTAGGTCCTTGTTTTTCATCACTTTGAATACTTCTTGCCAGTCCACCTAGCCTGCAAAGTTTCTTTTCAGAAATCAGGTGACAGGTTCTTGAAACTCCTTCGTAAGTAACTATCTTTTTTTCTGTTGCTGTTCTTAAGATTCTTTTTATCTTTAACTTTGGCATTTTAATTATTAGGTTTCTTGGTGTGGTCCTTTTTTTGCCCATCTTGTTTGGAACTCTCTATGCTTCCTGGGCTTGTATGTCCATTTCCTTCACCAAAGTAAGGAAGTTTTCTTTCATTATTTGTTTCAAATAAGTTTTCAACTTCTTGCTCTTTCTCTTCTCCTTCTGACACTCTTATGATTCAAATGTTAGTACCTTTGAAGTTGTCCCAGAAGCTCCCGAGCATATCCTTTTTTTTTTTCATTCTTTTTTTCTTCTTGCTGTTCTGATGGAATATTCTTTCTTTCACATGTCCCAAGTCATGGATTTAATTCTTGTCTTCATTCCCTCCACTCTTGGTTCCCTGTAAATTTTTCTTTATTTCACTTAGCATAACTTTCATTTCTGCCTGGGTCTTTTTTTTATGCTGTTGAAGTAGCCAATTAGTTCCTTGAACATTCGTATAACCAGTGCTTTAAACTGCATCTGAAAGATTGCTTATCTCCATTTTGTTTAGTTCTTTTTCTGGACTTTTGCTCTGTTCTTTCATTTGGGCCACATTTCTTTGTCTCCTCATTTTGTCAGCTTCCTTGTGTTTGCTTCTATGCATTAGGCAGAGCTGCTGTGATTCCCTGTCTTAGTAGAAAAGTGTACTGCTAAATTGGGTGGTGTGGAGCCTTAGGTATTTACCAGGGCATGGCAAACCCTGCGAACCAGGTTAATTTAGGCTCAGATATGGTGTTCTTGCTCTGTGGCTCTGTGTAGGGGAGGGTTCAGAAAAGGGCCACTGTCAACTACCTGGCCTCTGTAGTTTTGACAAGCAAGAAGCTGTCCCATTGCACCCACCCTGATGCAAGACACTTCAGTTGCTACCCATACACCATTTGTGCCCTTCCAGCTGCTGCCCCAATGCTCAGCCCAGAGGGAGTGAGCCTGCATAAGTCATAAGTCTGTTGTGGGCCCTTTAAGAGGAGATTTCTGAGAATCCCATAATTCCTTCCACCACTCCAACCCCCACTGGTTTTTATAGCCAGAAGTTATGGGGACTTATCTTCCTCGAACCCTGGGCTGGGTGATCTGGTGTGAGGCTGGGATCCCTCACTCCCAAGTTATCCCTCCTGATTTCTATCTACCACACATGGGACCAGCCATTTGTGTCTCCACCTCTCCTACCTCTCTGGATGACTGTGACTTCTTCAATTCGTTGGTTGTTGGACTTCCATACAGTTCAATTTTCACCCAGATGATTCTGGGTGATAATTGTTTTGTAGTTTAGTTGTAATTTTTGCTGCTATTGTACAAGGAGGCAAGCTATTTTTACCTACACCTCCATCTTGACCAGAAGTTCCTAGGATAACTTTTTTTTCAATTCTCTTCAAATCATTTTGAAAATTGACTGTAGATTCTCTGAAAAATATAAATTAGCAGTATGAAATAATGTGTAAACAAACCAATTATCATGGTATAATTTGAGAAAACTACCCAACAACTCCTAACCAAAATAAAACAAGACTGATTTTTCACAAGTAGTTCTATCAAACTTTCCTTAATACAAATATTTCTTGTGTTATTTATTTCCTAACAGAGAAATGAAGAGAAGTCTTCTCTCTCTTTTCCACCAACATCGGTTTTTGAGAAGTTAATATAACCTCTTATTTATAAGCTCTTGGTCCTCTTCAAGTGTTTATTGACTTTAGGATAGGGCTAGGTAAATTATGTTAACCGTCCATTTGTATGCAGGATTGCTTCAGGTAACTTCATGCATCTCCATTGGAAGATTATAACCTCTGTGAAAACAGAGGTGAATGCATAGAAATGCTTTCCCTTGGGGAACATAGCCTGGCAGTTGGAAAATCAAGCTTGGACATCCCAAAAGTGTTACTAAGAAAAAACTCTTCTCTGGCAGGAACAAAACAAAGGATTGTCAGTACTGAACGAGGAAGTAATCTATTTTTCTTTTCTACTGCTCTGGACAGTTATAACTAACTAATATCAGTTAGTTATAATTCATATACCTTCCTTTCTTCCTAATAAAATGATTAACTTAATCAATTTTTCTTACAGGTATGCGTGAACCACTCATTATTTAAATTTAAACATAAATATCTTAAATTGATTTTCATTCTACATAAAATATTTTAGTAACTACTCTCTATAATTTTTAGGATTTTATTTATGAAAAGAAAACATTTTTATTTCAAACTTACCTACCTGAAAGAAATACTAATTTGTTCTCTGTTGAAGAACAAGAAATGAATGATGAGTTGAATCCTAGTTAACAATGAGTGATAGAACATTTTTCCCATTTTTTTAGTGTGGTAAAATATACATAAGATAAAGCTTGCCATCATCATCATCCATCTCTAAAACTTTACTAGATATCTTAAAAAATACATACATATAAAACTTTATTGAACTACTTAAACTTTTTTTGAGATAGAGAGATGAGAAATAATTTAAACTTTTTAGAAATATCCACTCAATATTTAAACTTCAATACATTTAACAATCAGCCACAGCTAGTTCTATGTTTGAATGACAAAATCAACACTTTACAATTTAGGTGTCATACATGAATATTAATTTTAGAAAAAATATAAATTCAAATTTTTAAGCAAAATATATAAAATGAATCATTCTACTACAGATGGTTTCTACTTCAGAGTGAATTGCTGCCAGGACACAACATAAATTATTTAAATAAAAATCAGTTTATGTAATTTCAAAGGTTTTCGAATCTTTGGTTGTTGTTGATGATATAAGAATCACAAATTGCCAGTTTTACAGACTTAAATTGGCTTATATAGATATATAAGTATATGTATATATGCAAAAGTTCATATAAGTATATGTATATAAGTATATATACATGTATATACATATTATGATAACTTGATAACTTTTAGTTTCTGATATAAAATTCCATGTTTTAAAAACAAATACTATTGATTTTTTCTTTGACTTTCTTCTACAGCATAACTTTTATATTTTAATCTGAAAAATCCCACACATATATTTGAATATCATTTTAGAAACTTTAATATATTTTACTTTTCTAAAAGTAAGTATATTTTTGCATAACTAAATATTGTTTTTCACAACATAATTACAAACCATAGTTCCTTTCTCATTTTTCAGTATGTTTACACATATAGATTTTTTAAATGGAAAATGGAACTGTTGCCTAAAACCGCTAAGAAAATAGAGACACCAGGGTATCTAACCATTGACAATAATTGAGAGCATTTAAAACCATTTCCCCAAAATGGTTTGCTTCATTGCAAATTCCCCCATCAACCTGTCTCAAAAACTGATTTAAGGTTTAGGAAAATGATTTAAAAATAAGTCTCCAAAATGTAAAGACCCCCCAGCACGAATGTGCCTACACCTTTCCCTTCATGTCATTCATGAGGCAGATTCAGTCAGAGATGCAGAAACCCCCCAGGTGCAGGATTTCAGGCTCCAGGGATTGAGTGCAGGTAATTAGTGATAGGCACGACCATTGGAACACCTGAAGTAGTGAATGTCAAAGAGACTCTGAGGAAAT
>PVKM010036589.1:0-14726 GCA_004027735.1 Carollia perspicillata | reverse complement strand
AGGGCAGAGGAGAAAGGGGGAAAAATTGAGAAAACCGTAATATCATAATCCATAAAAATAGTTTTTTAAAAGGAAAAAAATAACAAATGAGACTTCATCAAAATAAAAAGCTTCTGAATGGCTAAAGAAAACATCAGCAAAATGAAGGGAATCAATCTTATAGGAAGGAATATATATTTGCCAATCATAGCTCAGACAAGGGTTTGATCTCTAAAATATACGAAGAACTCACACAACTCCACTCCAGGAAGACAAAAAACCCATTAGAAAATTGGCAAAGGACCTGAACAGACACTTCTCCAAGGAAGATAAACAGAGGCCACCAAGGCACATGAAAGGATGATCTACATCAGTAGCCATTAGATACAAATTAAAACCACAAGGAGATACCACTTCACACCAGTCAGAATAAAGAACCTATGGGGGTTGAAGTGGTGGGAGGCGGCCATCATAAACAAATCAACAAACAGAAAGAGCTGGCAAGGTTGTGGAGAAAAGAGAACCCTAGTACACTGTTGGTGGGAAGGAAAACCTGTGTAGCCACTGTGGAAAACAGTGTGGAATTTCCTCAGAAAACTAAAAATGGAACTGCCTTTTGGCCGAGCAAATCCACTACTGGGATTATAACCTAAGAGTCCTGAAACACCAATTCAAAAGAACCTATGCACCCCAATGTTCATAGAGACACAGATTACAAGAACCTATGTGCCCTAATGTTCACAGCAGCATAATTTACAATAGCCAAGTGCTACAGGCAAGTGCCCCTTAGTAAATGAGCTGATCAAAAAATTGTGGCCCCTTTACAGAATGGAATACTATACAGCAGAGAATGAGCACACTCATACCTTTCAGGACAGCATGGATGGAAATTAAGAGCATTATGCTAAGTGAAATAAGCTAGGCAGTGAAAGGCAAATACCATATGATCTCACCTATTAGTGGAACCTAAGGAACAAAACAAAGAAATGATAAAAACAGAAGGAGAAACAATGAACTAAGGAACAAATTGACAGTAACCAGAGGTCAATGAGGAAGGGGATAACGAGGGATGGAAAGGGAATAGTTGTCAGGGTACACATATAGGAACAAACTGACATCTGGCCAAGATGGAAGCACAGGTACATACACTTTGCCTCCTCGCACAACCAAATGGAAGACAACAAATTTAAAAACAACAACACCAACAACAACAAAAAAACAGAACTGCCAGAAAATCAGAGTGAGTGGAAGTCTGACAACTAAGGAGTTAGAGAAGAAACATTCAGCCAGACTGGTAGAAGGACCTGAGAAGGGGAGGTGGGGTGGAGATGACTTTGAGAAAGGTAGCAGCTGGCAATGTGGGCATTTCCACACTTGGTTGCGGATAAACCAGGAGGAACAAGTGGGAAGTGAGACAGACCTCTCAACCCAAGGTTCCAGTGGGGGTAAATAAAGCTTCAAAACCTGTGACTGAAAAAAACTCTGGAGGCTGAAGCGGCGGGATAAAGTCCCAGCCTCTCAGAAGAGTTCACTGTAGAGAGCCCCAGGGTCCTAGATGTACACAAAACCATCCAGCCGGGAATCAGCACCAAAAGGGCCCAATTTGCCTGTGGGTTGCAGGAAGAAATGACTGAAAGCCTGCCCAGAAATGAGCAACCAGCATTGTTCCTCTTGGACCCCTCCACAACATACAGCGCCACAACACAGCCACGTGGGTTGCCCCACTCTGGTGAATAACAAGGCTCCACCCCTACTATGTAACAGGTGCACCCAGACAAAAAAAAATTGGCCCAAGTTAAAGAACAGATCAAAGCTACAGAAAAAATACAACTAAGTGGCGAAGAGATAGCCAACCTGTCAGAGGCAGGGTTCAAAACACTGGTAATCAGTATGCTCACAGAAATAGTTGAGTGTTGATCAAAAAATAGAGGAAAAATTAAGGCTATGAAAAGTGAAATAAAGGAAAACCCACAGGCAGCCAACAGTGAAGGCAAGGAAACTGGGACTCAAATCAACAGTCGGGAACAGAAGGAAGAAATAAACATTCAACCAGAACAGAATGAAGAAACAAAAATTCAAAAACATGAGGAGAGGCTGAGGAACCTCTGGGACAACTTTAAAAGTTCCAACATCTGAATCACGGGGTGCCAGAAGGAGAAGAGGGAGAGCAAGAAACTGAAAACTTATTTGAAAAGATAATGAAGAAGAACTTCCCCAATCTGGCAAAGGAAATAGACTTCCAGGAAGTTCAGGAAGCTTAGAAGAGTCCCAAAGAATTTGGACCTAAGGAAGCACACACCAAGGCCTATCATATTTACATTACCCAAAATTAAAGATAAGGAGAGAATCCTAAAAGCTGCAAGAGAAAAGGAGACAGTTACCTATGAAGGAGTTCCCATAAAACTATTAGCTGATTTCTTAAAAGAAACCTTACAGGCAAGAAGGGGCTGGAAAGAAGCATTCCAAGTCATGAAAGGCAAGGACTTACATCCAAAAATACTCTATCCAGTAAAACTATCATTTAGAATGAAAGGGCAGATAAAGTGCTTCCCAGATAAAGTCAAGTTTAAGGAGTTCATCCTCACCAAGCCCTTATTATATGAAATATTAAAGGGTCTTATCTAAGAAATTGAAGAAGATAAAAAATATGAACAGTAAATTGACTATAAACAACTATCAACAATTGAACCTAAAAAAACAAAAAGGAACTAAGCAACAGCTACAACAGGAACAGATTCACAAATAGAGATCACATGGAGGGTTATCAGCCAGGAGGGGGAGATGGGGAGAATGGGGAAAAAGGTACAGGGAATAAAAAGCATAAATGGTAGGCACAAAATAGACGGGGAGGTTAAGAATAATATGGGAAATGGAGAAGCCAAAGAACTTGTATGTACAGTATGGCCCATGGACATGAACTAAGGTATGGGAATGATGGTGGGAGAGGGGGGTACAGGCTAGAAGAGAATAAAGGGGAGAAAATAATGGGATAACTCTAATAGCATATTCAATAAAATATATATTTAAAAAAGAAACATGTATAAAGTATTCATGGTTAAAGTCAAAGGGGAATAGAATTGAGGGTGGGAGTTGGAGGTGCCTACCATTTATGCTTTTTATTTCCTTCTCTTCACTGGAGTAGGGGAGAGAGGAGCAACTGTGCTTGAAGAAGAACAAAATAAATAAATAACAGTTTTCTAAAAAGACATTAATTCTAAAGACTTGATTATGGTAATATGGCTAAATTTTTTAGTTTTTTTCTCTTTAAGTTGTGCATTAATGAAATTATGTGTTGGGCCCTGGCTAGTGTGGCTCAGAGGTCTGATTGTAGGCCTGCAAACCAAAGGGTCGTGGGTTCCATTCCCAGTCAGGGCACATGCCGGGGTTGCAGGCCAGGTCCTGGTGGGGGCGTGTGACAAGGAACCACACATTGATATTTCTCTCCCTTTTTTTCTCTTTTCCTTCCCCTCTGTATAAAAATAAATAAAATCTTAAAAAAAAGAAATAATGTATTGGATTTTACTTTAAAATACTCCAGTATTAGTGAGTGAGGAATAGGGGTTACAGACAAATTTGAACACCTGTTGATGATTGCCGAGGCTGGGAAAACCATTATGCTAGTCTCTACTTTTCAAAGTAGCTTATCTTGTGAGAACTGGGTATGTGGGTATTCTTTAAAATCATCTTTCAAGCAAACAAAAGGAGGGAATTTTACAATAATAATATCACAAACACCACAGGGAGATTATTTTATAACATGAGCAGAAAATGGGAAAAAAGATAAAAGCATTGATTTAAAAGATAAAAACACCTATTGGTTCTTACCATCTTCACACAGTTCAACTGAAACAAACATGGAATCCTATTAGCTACAAGTAGTACATCTTAGCTTCAAACAGACACATAAAGAAATTAAGCTTCTTTGTTATGTGTGCAGTACATATCGTAGTCTAACATCTTTCACCTGGATCTCTACAATATCCATTTATTGATTTGGTCTCAGTTTCCTGGTTTATAAAATGGTAATATTGCTTCTTGAAAATTATTATGAAAGCTAACGAAACTATCTGTAAAGTATTAGGTTAAGTACCGACACAAAGGCAGGTATTCACTAAATGATAAGTATTTATTAGCCATTCAACACACATTTAAGTTCCTATTAAGCCAAGCAGTCTTCTTTTCTTACAGATCTCCCTGATTCCTTATTCCACTTCATTTTCCATTCTGACGTGTTTCTGTTTGTACCTCTCTTTTGAATACAAGACAACGCCCAAACTTTCAATCATTAATTTTGCTGTTTGTTCAAACAGTTCATAAACATCAATTACATCTCAGTCTTAATTCACTGGAATCCCTTTTTCTACACTTGCCAATTTGCTCTATTTTATAAAGTTATATATCTAAGCCACAGATTTTACTGTAACATTCCTCTAAATATAAGATAAAATTCAAATTTTTCTTTCTTATCGTTTGTTCTAAATTTGTACAATCTGCCAGCCTTTGGAAACATAAAGGCACATAAGATGGCTCTTGGGCTCTAAAAAACTTTCTATCTAATGGTGGAAACAGGCCATGAAAGTAGAGAGAAGTAGCACTAAAATAAAAAGAATATGAAAAGTATTTCCAAAAGCAATACTGCTAAAACAAGTTGAAGCCCTGGTCTGAACAGTGTTTCTAAAAGAAACTATAGCCATTTCCTCCATGATGCTATTATACAAGGAAAATTTTTACTGCTTTCCCAAAATGTTATCCATTTTCACACGAAAGCCCCTTTGCTTATATTCAGAGTGCTGGCTTTGCAGCCTATGTAGAGGCAGATCACTTATTACCTGCGTAAGTTTAGCTAGTTAGTTAACTCCATTTGGCCTTAGCTTTTTCTTTTTAAAAATAATGATAAAAACAGTACTGTATCACATGGTTGTTTTGATAATTAACTAAGCTACGGAATATAAAACACTTATAGCATATGGCATTAATGCCTAATAAATGTGAGCTATTAAACTTTTTTCTTGAGTCACAACTGAATTTTACATTAAAACCTTTAGCCTATCGATTATTACACTCCTATCATCATCTTTCAAAAATAAGAAAGTAAACCCTCATAATTTCTCTGCAAGGGGAACTGAGTCATTGTGCCTAAGCCTCAAAACATGGCTAAAATGATTGCTTAAACAAGTAGCTTTATATATATATATAAAGCTATATTATTTATATATATAAAAATTTTATTTCTTTAACCACAACCTTAAGGAAGAAATTTTGCATTGTTAATCAGCATACATGGGTGTGTCTCTGTGTATGTGTGTATACATATATTCACATATACAAGTGGGGACACAAAACCCCCACAATTTATTTACAAAAAATTGTGTATTTATTCTTACATATTTAAACTTCGGGCACCTTCAAAGTACTCTCCATTTGATAGAATACACCTATCAAGACTTTTTTCTACTTCTCCAAACAGTTTTTGAACTTGTCCATTATGATGCCTTAGTGCTCCTGAGTTTTTTGTTTCCCCTCTTCTGACATCAGCAAACTGTTCCCTTTTAAAGACGTTTTCCACCAAGGAAACAAAATAAAGTCACTCAAGGCAAAATCCAGCAAATGAGGAGAATGGGGATTACGCTGTTTTCGGTCAAAAACTGAACACTTAGCATGGTGTAGGCAGGTGTGCCTGTAAATCACCCATCATGAAATGGGCAAATGTGTTGAATTTCGAGTCTACAGAAAAATTCAATGAAGCTGAATGCAACCTCTCACAACAATGCCAACTCGTACACTCATAGAGATGGGTTGCTAGAACATTGATCTAAAGGGGGAAGCTGGACTACAAGGTACATAACCTCCAAAGACAATTCTGGGGTTTTATGGGGTCCCCACTTGTCTATACACTCACGAACATACATACATGTGTATATAGTATCACAAGAAGTAACACCACTTCAACATGTAAAGAACTCTTAAAAATTTTTATTTATTGTTGTCCAATTACAGTTGTCCTACCTTTTTCCCCATTGCTCACCCCATCCCACTCCTACACATCCACAGTCAATCACCCCCATGGTTCTAGTCTATCAATACTCTATTCGTGTTCCTTTGCTTGTGCCTTCCAAATCTTTCCCCTGTTATACCCCTCCCTGGTCCCCTATGGTCACTTTTACTTTCTTCTTTATTTTCCTGTCTCTAGTTCTACTTTGCTCAATTGGTTTTTTTTGTTTATTAAGTTCCACTTATATGTGACATCATATAGTATTTGTCTTTCACTGTGTGGCACACTTCACTTAGTATAAGGCTCTCCAGTTCCATCCATGCTGCAGCAAAGAGTAGGAGTTCCTTCCTTCTGATGAGTACTATTCCATTGTGTAAATGTACCATAGTTTTTTCATCCACTCATTTACTGATGGGGCACTCAGGTTGCCTCCAGGATTTGGTTATTGTAAATTGTGCTACTATGAATATTGGGGTGCATAGGCTCTTTTGAACTGGTGTTTCAGGATTCTTAGGGTATAGTCCCAGCAACAGGATCACTAGATCGAAAGGCAGTTCCATCTTTAGTTTTTTGAGGAAATCCCATACTATTTTCCACAGTGGCTACACCAGTCTGCATTCCCACCAAAAGTGTGCTAGGGATCCCTTTTCTCCACAACCTCAGCAGTGCTTGTTGATTGCTCATTTGTTTATGATGGCCATTCTGACTGGTATGATTTGGTTATAATTTGCATTTCTGTAATGGCTAATGATGTTGAACATCCTTTCATATGCCTATGAGCTGTCTGTATGTCCTCCTTGGAGAAGTGTCAGTTCAGGCCTTCTGCCCATTTTTGAATTGGATTGTTTTCCTGGAGTGAAGTCATGTGAGTTCTTTGTGTATTTTGGAGATCAAACCCATGTCTTAAGTATCACTGGCAAATACGTTCTCCCATACGGCTGGTTCCCTTTCCATTTTGGTAATGTTTTCTTTAGCTGTGCAGAAGCTTCTTAGTTTGATGTAGTCTCATTTGTTTATTCTTTCGTTTATATCCCTTGCCTAGAAGATGTATCAGTGAAAGTATTCCTGTGTGGGATACCGGAACTTTTTCTGCCTATGTTTTCCTCTAGGATTTTTATGGTGCCATGACTTATATTGAAGCCTTTTTTTGGGGGGGCATTTTTTATATATATTTTAGTTGTTGTTCAAGTACAGTTTTCTGTTATGTTGAAGTCTTTTATCCATTTTGAATTTATTTTGGTACATGGTATAAACTGGTGGTCTACTTTCATTTTTTTAACATATACTACAATATTTATTGAAGAGACAGTTTTTAATCCATTTTATGTTCTGGGCCCTTTGTCAAATATTAACTGACTGTTATTGACACAAGTTAATTTCTGGGCTCTCTAATCTGTTCCACTGGTCTATATGTCTGTTCTTATGTTAGTATCAGACTGTTTTGATTACACGTGTATTATAATATACTTTTATATCAGGTATTGAGATCCCTCCTACTTTGTTGTTCTCTCTCAAAATGCTGAAGCTATTCGGGGTTATGATTTCACATAAATTTTTTACATATATGTTCTCCAACTAGGAAATATGTTATTGGTGTTTTGATAGGGATTGCGTTGAATCTGTAGATTGCTTTGGGTAGCATGCACATTTTGATGATGTTAATTCTTCCTATCCATAAACATAGTGTATGTTTCCATTTATTTGTGTCTTCCTTAATTTCTTTTTTTGGTGTTGTGTAGTTCTCTGAGTACTGGTCTTTTACCCTCCTTGTCTAAGTTTATTCAGAAGTATTTAATTTTTCTGGTTGCTATACTAAATAGAATTCTTTTTCTTAATTTTTTTTTTTTTTTTTGGTATTTCATTGCTGGTGTACAAAAAGGCCTCTGATTTCTAAATATTGACTTTGAATCCTGCTGTTTTGTCATATTCACTTATTAGATTGGGTAGTTTTTTGGTGGAGTCTATAAAATTTCCTTTTTTAAAAAAGATTTTATTTATTTATTTTTAGAGAGGGGGGAGGGAGGTAGAAAGAAACAGAGAGAAACAACAGCGTGTGGTCGCCTGTGACCCTACTGGGGACTCAGCCTGCAACTGAGGCATGTGCGCCAACTGGGAATTGAACTGGCGACCACTTACATCACAGACTGGCACTAAATCCACTGAGGCACATCAGACATGGCTATAGAGTTTTCTATGTAAACTATCATATCATCGGCAAACAGTGACAGCTTTACTTCCTCCTTTCCAATTTGGATCCATTTATTTTTCTCTTCTGATCACTGTGCCTTGTCCTCAGTAGTAGTGGGAAAGCTCTTAGTTGTTGCCTGTTGAGTATGATGTTGGCTGTAGGTTTCCCATATATGGTCTTTATTATGTAGAAGTTTGCTCCCTCTATTCCCACTGTGCTGAGTGTTTTTTATCATAAATGGGTGATGTACCTTATCAAATGCTTTTTCAGCATCTGCTGATATGATCATTGGGGTTTTTGTCTTTTGTATTATTTATGTGGTGTATTACATTTACTGATTTGTGACTACTGTACCATCCTTGCATCCCTGGGATGAATCCCACTTGGTCATGGTATATGATCTTTTTAATGTATTGCTGGATGCTGTTTGCCAACATTTTGTTGAGGATTTTAGTGTGTATGTCCATCAGCAATATTGTCCTGTAGTTTTAATTCTTTGTTGTGTCTTTATCTAGTGCTGGAATTAGGATAATACTGGCCTCATAAAAAGAGTTTGGGAGTATTTCATCTTCTTGGATTTTCTGTAATAGTTTGAGAAGAACTGGAGTTAGCTCTTCTCTAAATGTTTGGTAATAATCTCCAGTGAATCCATCTGGCCCATGGCTTTTGTATGCTGGGAAGTGTTTTTATTACTACTTCAATTTCACTAGTTGTTATTGGTCTATTCAGGATTTCTGTTTTTTCTTAACTCAGTTTTGGAGGATTATGTTTCTAGAAATTTGTCCATTTCACCCAGGTTTTCAAATTCCTGGCACAGAGTTGTTGGTAGTAATTTCTTAACAATCCTTTTTATTTCTGTGGTATTGGTTGTAATTTTACCTTTCTCATTTCTGATTTTACTTATTGGGGTTCTCTCTATTTTTCTTGATGAGTTCAGTTAAAGGCTTCTTGATTTTGCTTATCTATTCAATGAACAAGCTTCTGGACTCATTAATCATATGAATTGTCCTTTTAGCCACCATGGCATTTAAATCTACTCTGATCTTGATTATTTCCTTCCTTCTGCTTACTCTTGGCTTTGTTTGTTGTAGTTCCTGTAGTTTTTGTAGACATATGGTTAGGTCATTTATTTGAACAGTTTCTATCTTTTTGATAGAACTGAAAGACTATGAACTTTCCTCTCAAGACTGCCTTCATTATGTCCCATAGGTTTTGGTTTGTTGTGTGTTCATTTTCATTTGTTTCCAGAAACTTTTTGATTTCTTCCATGATCTCATTTTATACCCTTTCATTGTTTAATAACAGGTTATTCAGTCTCGATATATTTGATTGTTTTTTAGTTTTTTCCTTGAGGGTGATTTCTAGTTTCAAGCCATTGTGATCCAAGAAAATGCTTAATATGATTTCAATTTTCTTGAATTTCTTGAGGCTTGATTTGTGTACTATCATGTGATCTGCCTTTGAAAATATTCCATATGCTATTGAAAAGAATGTGTAGTTTTGCTTCTTCATTGTGAAAGGTTCCATATACATCAGTTAAGCCCATGTGATCCAGTGTGTCATTCAGTGCCAATATATCCTTGTTGATTTTTGTTTGAAAGATCTGTCCATTGTCAACAGTTGTGTGTTAATACTCAAATACTATGAGTACGTTGCTGTCTATATCTTTCTTGAAGTCCTCCAAGATTTTCCTTATGTATTTTGGTTATCCTATGTTGGGCGAACATAGGTTTACAATTGTTATAGCTTCCTGATGCATGCTTCCCTTGAGAATTATGAAATGACTTGTCTCTTTTCATGGCCTTTGTTTTGAAATCTATTTTTTCTGATATAAGTATTGCTACCTTGGCTTTTTTTTTCTGTCCATTTGCTTGGACTATTTTTTCCAAGCCTTCACTTTTAATCTGTGCAGGTCTTTTGTTCTGAGGTTGGTCTGTTGTAGATAGCATACATGTGGGTCATATTTTCTTATACATGCAGCAGCTAACCTAGTCTTTTGATCAGAGCATTTAATCCATTTCCATTTAACATTACTACTGAAAGGCCCCTTATTCATTCCCAGTTTTCCTTTTGTACCTCTGTTCCTTTCTCTCATTCTGTATCTTCGCTTCTTAAAGCAATCCCTTCAGTATGTCCTGCAATGCTGGTTTGGTGGAGGTGTATCATTTAGGCTTTTGCCTGGGAAACTCTTTATTTCACATTCCATTTTAAATGACAGCCTTGCTTCGTAGAATAACCTTGGTTGCAGGCCTTTGCTTTTCATTACTGGATTATTTCTTGCCATTGTCTTCTGGCTTGTAGTGTTTCTGCTGAGATATCACCTGCTAGCCATATCTGAGCTACCTTGTATATTATTATCTGTTTCTCTCTTGCTGCTTTTAGGATTCTCTCTTTGTCTTTAAAATTTGGCATTTTAATTATGATGCATATTAGAATAAGTCTCCCTGGGTTCATCTTGAGTGGGACCCTCGGTACTTCCTGAATTTTCATGGCTTTTTCCCTCTCCAGGTCAGGGAAGTTTCAGTCATTACTTTTTCAAACAGGTTTTCTATCCCTTGCTTCATTTCTTCTCCTCCTGGTATTCCTGTGATTTTAATATTGCTACATTTCATGTCGCCCTGCACTTCCCTTAAGTTATCCTCTTACTCTCCTTTGCCAGCTAAATCTGTGGGACTCGGTGGTGTGATCTCTTTGATCTCCTCTCTGGATGCTCTAGGATTGCCATTTCTTCTGTTTATGTGGGCTCTCTTGTTGTAGTTGGGCTCTACTTGTTGGTAGCTCCTTTGTTGGAGGGTTGTCCCCTCTAGCAGGCTTACTAGTTAGTAGTCACAACTCCCACCTTGTCTTGTACTCTGCTGATTGTTAAGCATGCCCAATCAATTTGTAGAATCTCAGGTCCTGCATGTGTTGCGGCGGGGCGGGGGTTGAGCTCCGTTTTCCCTTTCCAATGGTTCAGAAAAAATGGGAACTCAGTCTGGGCTTCAATAATCCATGTGCTCAGTTTCTAGTCCACCTTCTGAGAGCACTGTGTGGCCAACACTCTCTTCTCTGCACAGTTGCTCCAGGTTGGCATTGATAAACCACCACACATTGTACCCCTTTGATCAATTGTGAGGTGTCCTGACAATCTTCCTTCCTTGTTGCCCAGGAGTTGCACGTGGGAGGTACCTGACCTGTGTGCCTCAGTTCCTCTTTTTTAAAAAAAGTCTCTGTTAGCACCACTGCCACTCCAAGCCAGTGCCTGGCTTTCCACACACTCTAACTCTCTAGCAAATCCAGAGTCTATCTCAGTCACGGCCAGTCGCAGCCCACCTCTTCTCCCAGCTCCAGAAGCTGTCAGGATTACCCCCCCACTCTCTGGGACTTTCCTGGCTGGCAACTGCTGCCCCAGCTTGGGTGACCTCCACCTATGAATGAGTTTGTTGCCTCCCCCCGCCCAGTGCCTTTACACTGGAATGGGTCTCAGAATTCCCCACCCTGGGAGGGGAAGGAGTTTCTGGGCTGCTATCATTGACCCAGCTCTCCTCCAATATTGCCTCTGCAGCATGTGTGGTTTCTGGCACCATGCCTGGAAACCTTCACCGACCGCCTATAAAACCTCCTTACTGCCTGTTTCCAATCATCCTCTGCACACTTTGGCTTCTAAACTTCTTATCAGCTACGATTCTGTTGGCTGTTCATGTTTTTTGGAAAATCAGTTAAGTGTCCCAGTTGGGTGCACGAGCAAGTGGATTTAGGTCTCATCTACTTTGCTGCCATTCTGTAAAGCACTCTTATTCCTTTTTTTTTTTTTTTTGACATGCTGGTCCCAAACAACTACATTGATTTCATGAATCACAGTTTTAAAAACACTGGTTTAGACTACCTTCCTCATCATGTTTAAAAGGGTGGATCTATTCTTAAGTCATCATTCCTATCACTGTATACTACTTACAAAACACTGCTGAATAACATTGAATTCGTATCACGGTGAAGCCATATCATAGTCAACTTAAAATATCTTCTTTTAACAAGTATTCATGTACATCTGGGAAGTTCTGGGTTCATCAAAAAAAGTGTTACTAAACATGGGCTATTAACTGAAGTCTAACAGAACTAAGTCTTTTTCTCTTTGTAATGGCAAAGTGCCCCATGATTCAAGACTGAGTTAGTCTGACCACAAATAGAATATTAACAGGCTTTTAAAGATATCAACAGCTGGCCTTTTGGTTCAGTAAAAAAGCACTGGCATTATTAACTTTTCTACCCTCAAACAAGATGCCTGCTGGGAAATTCCATGCCCTCTAAAGAAACATTTGGCAATGGTTGTCCAATGGAAAAAGCAAACTTTGGAATTAAAAGCTCAATATACAATAGTGCCCAGAATTTCTGCTCATCAAATTGCTACATCAAAGATGAATGATAAAAAGACTGTAAGTAGTTAAGAGAACACACCTATAACTCATATAATTTAACATCAAATGTAGAGAGAGGCTGTAAAGAAGAACCCAAGAAGATTAAGATATAAACACTTACATTTGCATTGTCACTGCTGGGCCAAGAAACATCTCCGCTGCTATAGTCAATTTTGCCTATTCCATCACCAGGATCTGCCTCTAACTCACTGAGTATTAGTGTGTCACCTAAAGGCTTGGAAGAAGTAATTACAGCTCCATCCTAAAACAGATTAAACACATACACAAACACATAAAAAAAAACACCTTTCATTACTTATTGCATGAAGAAATAGAGTTGCACTACAAACTCATGGAGACCACTAAAAGTTGGACATTCTCACGCAATCAAGAATGCTTAAAGATTTGAAAGTTAAAAACATAAATAACTACTAATTCTGTGGTTACAAAATATAAGTAACATTAGAGACAGTTAATGGGGCTGTAAGTAAAGAAAAAATAAATAACGTGTAACTGAAAGTACACTAAACCAGCAACTCAAGGGACCTTGTAATTGTGTGACCTTCTGTAAGTCGTTTAACCAGTTTAGGCCCTCGTTTTCACAACCATAGCATGATTTTTAATTAGGCTAGATGATCTTAAGAACATCCTTTTAGTTCTATGAATCTGGCTTTCAGTTATAGACATAACTGAGGAAAAATAGCAAGTCAACAGCTTTTACTCATTTTAAATGGTAGGGACAACTCATCTATTTTGCTCTTTTTTTTGTATCCTTACCCAAGGACATACTTACTGATTTTAGAGAGGGAAGGAGGGAGAGAAGAGGGAGAGAAACACTGATGTAAGGGAGAAACATTGATTGGTTGTCTCTCACAGGTGCCCTGACCAAGAACCCAACCAGCAACCCTTTAGTTTATAGGATAATGTTCCAACCAACTAAGCCACACTGACCAGGACCATTTTGCTTTAAAATAAAGTAAAAGGGAACTTTCATATCCCAAATCTAAATATTATAGAATACAAATCTAGTTGAGATATAAATGCTGAGCTATTTTTTATGAGACCATCATCTCCATACTTACATCTATTTAGCAAATTCTGTTGATATTTTATTATTTTATTTTCATTTTCTAAATTTTTATTTATTCATTTTAGAGTGAGAGAGGGAGAAACAGAGAGAGAGAGAGAAACATCAATTTGTTGTTCCACTTATTTATGCATTCATTGGTTGATTCTTATATGTGCCCTCACCAGGAATTGAACCTGTAATCTTGGGGTATAGGGACGATGGTCTAAACAACTGAGCTTCCCAGCCAGGGTCTGTTGCAATCTATTTTAAAATTATAAAAATACAGTCATTAAGAATGTGAGTGTGCTTTAAATTCATCAGATTTGACTTAAATTCCAGTTCCATCACTTTTGAGCTACATGTTCTCAAACAATTTATTTAATCTGAGTTGCCTTAAGTGTGTATGTAAAATGGGTAGGAGGGACAACATAGTATCTAATCTCAGAGGGTTGTTATGGAGACTAGAAAAATGCTTGCCCAAGTACTTAGCATAATGCCTGTCCATCTGTAAAATCTTATATCCCTACTTAAAAACATGATTGCAGGATGAACCTCAGAACAATAAATACATGTATCTAAATACATTTCGGTAATTTGTCCCATCAAAGCAAAAGCACTCCCTTAAAAATTATTGTGCGGAGTCCCAGCCAAGATGGAAGCATAGGGAGAAACCCTTTGCTTCCTTGCACAACCAAAGGGAGGATAACAACCAATCTAAAATCAATAAACAACCAGAAGTGCCAGAAAATAAAACTGCATGGAGCTCCAACAACAAAGGAATCAAAGAAACAGTCAAACAGAAAAACCAGACCAGTAAGAACACACAGCAAGACAATGGACTGTGGGGGTGGGGCTGACTGAACAAGAAACTGAGACTCAGAGCTCACTGTGGACTACAGTGGTTGCCACGGTGGGAGAAACTCCCAGTGTCACACAAGAGTTCGCTGAAAGTGGGCTAGTGCCAAGCAGGCGAGTTGCATTGTTCTCTCTCTGGCCCCTGCTGAACAGGCAGTGCCACAGCACAGCAAGGAGGGTTCCCTGCCCAGGTGAATACCTAAGGCCCCACCCCCCTATAATTTCACAGGTGCACTGAGACAAAAATAT